>BQNB010212919.1:0-10098 GCA_026074375.1 Tanacetum coccineum
TCAGGTACATTCAATTTAAGAAGAATCTCCTTGACAGGATTTCCAGCTGAAGTATAGAATCGCACCATCGTTTCTTTCCAGTTGTCACAAGTTTGATTCATATAGAATCGCACAAGTCACCTCCCATGAGCTTGTTTGATGTTGGCTTAAGCAGGATTTCAATCTTCACTGTGAGTAATATCACTCGGATGTTCTGGCAAAATCACAAGGATAATGCCTAGGACTCTTAATATATGTTATTCACATTGTGTGACTTAGCAAGCATAATTTTGACAGGTGTCCTAATGAGATTTATGGATGATCTCTTGGCTCTAGACTCAATGTGCACATTGGTTTTAGTGATCATAGGCTGGAGCAGACTGCCACCTTTTCAATACCAACTAACTCGGAGTGAGAAGGTTGATAGAAATGCGTGTAATCTCTGTGAGAAATGAAACAGAAATCTTTTGAGAGATTTTGAGTGGCTAGGGAGGGTTGTGCATTGCATCACTGGGTCCATGATGTCAGTCTTCAATGTTAATAATCATCTTTGTGATTCTTGACAACAGATGTATTGACCCGGTTTCTGCCTAAGTGTAAGGAGAGCTTCTTTCTTTTCACCCTTTATCTTAACTCTTCTTTTTAATTCTTCAACCCCTTCAGCGCTTACCGAGACTTCATAACTAGTACCTTGTTGGGTTTGTTCCAGTACTAGCTCCATCTCAGTCGGCACTTTTCCCTTATTCTCACTTTTACTCATTTTTTTCATACCTAAGGACTACTACACTATCTAGTGGAATATCCCTGGGTAGATCCCTCCGGTTCTGGCTGGATTATAGGAATGCATACCTAAACTTAACCACCTTATAACTCCAATACAGTAAATTAAATGGTCGGTCTTTGGTACTTCTACATTTCAGCCAACACGTAACCATTTGCTCCCCCTTTATATGGGATAGCGTACACTTGAGATCTTAAAAATCATATCTTTAGCCATATATTTTAATCACATTTTCTCCCCTTATCAAAAATATTAAATCTCTTGATATTTTGGATATCAATTGATTCAAATATAACTGCTTTCGAGGAAAAAATGTCCAATTATTAACAAGCCATAAAGGAACAATTTTAATGCCCCCTCTTTAATTATGAGGGTATTATATGGTGTTTGAGTATGTTAATTTGAAAATTTTTGAATTTACTAAGAAATTCTTGAAAATTCATACTCAAACACTATATATGCCTAATTTTTAAGTCTACACTACACATTTATATATTCACAAGATTATTATGTACGAGGTTTGACCTGAATGATGAGAACATCATATGATAGAATCATATGGTTCTTTGTAGCAGCCGTAGGTCTTCCCCGTAGACTCTCTTAAGAAGTTATCTTAGCTTACCCCCAAACCAGCAATCCTTTCTTGAGTAGATTCAAAGTAGATGTGCAAGCCGCATCAAGCAGTCTTGATGTATAAAGACCAAATATCCGAAGCACACAATTAACTCTTTCAAGAATTTGATACCGCAACACCAAAGTCAATTAAGTCCCGGATGTCCGTATTTCTCCTTACAGGATAGTGATGATATAAATTAAAACACCAAAGTTAACTAAGTCCCGGATGTCACAATTATTTCCTCTAAGTAGTTTAAATGATAACACCTAAGTCAACTAAGTCCTAAATGTACTCATTTCTTTCTGCAGAATATTGACTATCTTAAGGAATCATCATACTTATCAAACCTATGTGTACCTCTTTTGTTAACTAATTGTACTCTCTTTAAAAAAATAAGCTTAGTGATTAACCGTTTGAGGATGCATTTCTTGAATTAGTAACCGATCTTCTCACGTTTAGAATAAATCTTCTTACAACACTTTCCCCCTGGTATCCCAAATGATGCATACTAAAAATAACAAGATATCTCTTCCCCCATGTGGATGAAATAGAGCACCCGGAAGTAACAAGTTAAACACTGATTTTTCTCTGCGGGTTATGACATTCGGTTCTTGCCGGAATGACCTAAAATGAGAATAAGGTATAAATTCTATCACATGTACTCATTATTTTTCTTGTATATCTATTCCTTCCCCTTGCTAGTTTCGATACCTCAAAATCAACAAAACCTAGTACGCACATATACTCGATGATCCTGGTTGTTGATAATAAATATGCTTTGATATGTCCTGTGTGGAATAAACTTTCAAGGCTATTTTAAACCATGTATTTATTTTCCAAACATGAATAAGTCTTTTACAACTATGAGGTGTTGGCAATATTGATCGAATGTAGTTTAAAGCCTGAATTCAATAAGTCTCAAATTGCAAATAAGTCCCTAAAGTTTGAAACATATGACATTCCCTAAAGAAATTGTAGATAATATTAATTAAAATCCATTGAAATTGTTATCCGTCATTATCAAAACTTTATCCATTTATTCTAGTGACTTATTTTAAAAAGGACGTTTTTTACAATGATTATTTGTTGACACATTCTCCCCTTCAAATAATGACCCGTTTTCTATTTGTTAAAGAGTTGTTGTCATTGTTTGAGTGGTCGAATTGTCTTTGAAAATCTTTTTGTGATTACTGAAAACACTGATTCATTTTATGAAGATAACGTTTTATCTATTAAAAAATAAGATTTTCTTTTATTTTGAAAAAATAAATGCAATGACAAAGTACACTTTATGGTATAAAGGAAGCAAGAGTTGTGCTGCAAAGTAAAACAAAGCCTTTGCATGGTCATAAAGTAGACCATTGTACCCAGAGAAATTATATTCCCGTTTATGAGGATAATTTTTCTTTTTGAAATACTTGCCTTTAAGATGATGATAGGTTGAAGTTGCTATCTGACAGTTAATAGTAAGCATGTGGATGTGGAAACAGTTTAGAGGGGGGGGGATAGTTTTACTTTTCAAAAACTTTAAATATTTTATATCAATTTTTACATGAATCTCTGACGGCGGTCTATTATATATGGGGGCGCCTTGTACATTTAGGGGGGGACGCCCTATTAAAGGGACCGAATCCAGAAGAGGTTTTTTAAGACTGTTCATTTGTATAAAATCAACAATTCCATGTTTGATGAAACATTATGTTAGTGTCGAATAATGGATTTTAAAATAACTAGCGCATTTTCTAACCTATATATCCACACTCACAATGTTTATACAAAGAGATACACAACAATGATAACAAATCATACACAATTAATGCACTCATTCCATAAGCCACAATGGCAGGTGTAAAAGGTTTAAACGATATATATGTAAAGACATTAAGTTAAAGGAGAAAGGATAAGAAAGAAAATGAAAAACCGGAAATGATGATTTCTTATTGGTTCGGTCACGAAGCTCCGCTCTTCGCACTACTCTAATCCTCTGAAGTATCCAAATCGCAGAGTTACTTTATATATCAACAAGCTCAATTTCGGCGAGAGGGAAGATAAAACACTTTATACCAATGCTTATATTTATTTTTTGACACTATGCTAAGATGTCATGTCATTCTTTGTGGTACACAAACCCATTATGTTTTTGGCCACAACATAACAAACCTTGTGTTTTACATGGCTATTCACATAAAACCATGTCGCTTAACAGTATTTTCTGACAACTAAGCTAAATGTCGATTCCTAATCTTTGTAGAACCAATCTAACATTACACTAATGTATTTTATGGCCCAAAATAATAATCCAATACCACATTAAAACACTTACAGAATGTAACCTACATTCTTGGATATACAAACTACTAAAGATTGGAAGTAATGGACTCGATCTATATGTAACATATGTTACAAATGAACTAACTAGACTACATAACTTTGTATCTTGACGATGATGAAAGTTCTTCTCTTGAAATTGAGGGAAGAAGATAGGATATCGATAAAATTGGCATCACATGTAAACATGATTAAACAAGTTAAATGTCAAAGGTTTAGAGAGATTTAGTGAGTCTAGAGTGGTGCAAAGAACTAAAAGAAATTTGTGCAAAAAAGGGTTATGAAAATAGTTGGGGGTGACCCCACTATTTACAGGAGCTGAAAAATACACCTCGTCAGGAAATGGTTGTTTGTGGAAAAGATTTTTAGGGGGCCTCCGGGATAGGGGGTCCGCCGTTTATTTAAGGGTGGGAGCCCACGAAGACGCTCTTGTTTTTCGTTTTTTTAGGTGACAAACTTGTTGGTTTAAAGTGTAACATGTTTTTGGGGGGAAAGGAAATAAAGAACATGATTTTGAATTTTGGAAATAAATTACCAACATAAAAACATTTCTTTATAATTCAAAAATAATTGTCTGAATTAAGTTTTGAAAAAAATATTTTGTTACATTTATAATTAAAAATGTTAAGTTTAAGACAAAAACTTAATTTCGTTAAATCTTCCTATAAGTTTTATGCTTGTTTGTTACATTACCTTATTTAATTTATCGTCAGGTGGTAAACCAATGTAGGTCTTGATGCATTCTTGAGACGTCGAGAAGATGTTTTGGATGAATGTATGCATTGGATGATTTGTGATTAGATAACTTGCCACTTTACGTTTTACGTTTTACAAAGTCACATGTTTGTCATCACCAATAACATAGGAGAGAGATCGTATAGATTAAATATCGTAATATTTGCACTAACAATCTCCCCCTTATTGATGATGATAAACTATGTAAAATATAACACATAAAAAAGTTTAAAAGTTACTCATTTACACTCTATTCTCCCCCTTTTATCGAAGCAAAAATGGATTATGTGGATAATGGTTGGAACATATAGGCTGGAGGTTTGAGAAGAAGACATGAGAAGAGATATGTGCTCCGGGTATATACGTTTGAGGAATGATAGGAAGGTTGGTGCTTTGGAGTATATAGGGTTTGAGGTTTATGTGGAGATATGATATGAGAAGGGTTAATGGTGAGTTTCTTTGGATTTAGTTTAGAAAAGGTCATGAGAGGTGAGAAGTAGGAAAAAGAAAAAGGTAGGTGCTTCGAGTGTGTAGGTTGAATGAATGAGGAAAAGGAGGGTGATCCAAGTATGTAGGTTGGAGGAATGAGAAGAAAACGTGAGAAACAAGGTTGAGGCGGTTTTGTGTTACTTGGATAATTTAGAGAAGGTCATGATAGATGAGAAGAAAGCATGAAAGGAAAGTAGGTCTTCAATATTATAAGTTGAAGGTTTGAGAATAGGACCCTTAAGGTGAGGGTGACTATGAAGTGGAGGATTGGTCTAAGGTATTTGGAGTATGAATGAACCCTTCATTGTATTTGACAATCCTTGATCCTATCTTCCTATAAAGGTGAGCTTGCATCATCCAGTAAAGTCTTCTATCATTACGGTTTAACCAACTCCATGCTATTTACCCACATATTCCTTGCTCCCCCTGCTCATTGAGTTCCCCATGACATGATAATATATTTCCTTGTATATTGTACCTATAACAGATTCTATGGGATTAAGTAAAATTACTGCATTGCTCAAAGATGTGCGATGCAGATATAAAAATTGCTCCCCCTTGGTGTATGCTACCTTTGTTTTGGTAGTGAAAAATGGAATCATGATTATTGTTGTGTGCTCACAAATACAAAGCTAGTAGACAAGTGCACATATACATATAGCAAAACATTAGCGGTGAACTAGACATGCACTTCTAGGTTTTACTATTCTAAAGTATGACACTTTGAAAGAGAAGTAGAAACTAGACACAAGTAATCGTTATTTTAAAAACAACCTAAATGATGAAATAAAAAGAATCTAGACGTATATTTACGGAGAAAGATTAGACCGACTTTTAATAAATGAGAATAAGATTCGTTTATTGATTGACACAAAAATATTATGATAATGACATTTTAAAAGTAGACGAATATGACATTTTATATCTGGACAAAATATTGTCAAATCTATATATATATATATATATATAAAATATATATATATTATATAAAATAATTTATTATAATATATACTTTTTAAAAGAATTAAAAAAGAAATATAAGACGAGGGATGGAGTCGTTGTTGCTCTTGGATGTGAATTGAAAATGATTTCATAGAGCCGAAAAAAGTGGGGTAAATGATGAGCGATACTAAAGATAGAAACTGTGTTGACGTGAGGGTTGATAGAAAAAAGATTGATTATTTCATTTGCACTAATATACATTTGATGCGAAATTATGATCTATCGAGGAAAATGGTGGATGATTGGGAATTTTAATTGTTTTGTTTTGTGGTTTTTTTGGTTGACATTGTTGAGGAAACAAGTGGGATGTGAAATATTGGTTTGGTTAGTTTCTTTAATGGTGGATTAATGATGTGACGAACTCAACAATGTGGTGACTCTATAACACTTGAAGATTTAATATTCTCTTATGTTCTTCATTTTTTAGGAAAGTGAAATGTTTTGGCGAGAAAGAGGAGTAGTGACATTTGCATTTCGCTAAATTACTTAAATATTTCTGGATGAATATATTAAGTTGCCAAAGGGATATAGGATGAATTTAATAGTAAAAAGACTATTAGAAGAATTAGGAGAAGAAACGTTATCGAAAGTGAGAAAGTAACGTTTTGAATGAGGAGACTCATTAGAAGTGTAATAAGAAAGTTTAGAAGTATAGAAAAGGAAATTTTTTAGAAGTAGATAGATCTATAAGAAGTATAACTGACTACTAGAAGAGAGAAGAAGGAAATTTTAGGGAAAGAATGTCAAAGATGTTATCTTCAGACGCAACCTATTCGAATGGAGATGTTTCCATTTGAACATTGTCCCGAAGGAAATGGTAACGTATCTTTGGTGTGTTTCATACGCGAAAATAATAATAATAATAATAATAATAATAATAGTAAGACTTACCGTTGTGTTTTGTGTTATCGCTTAGGTATCCCCTTATTTTCTGTTTCGAAGCCTTGTTCAGCTTGTTCACGGGTTTTTGTTGGGGGAATTTATAGAGTCCATGCTGTATCGTGTGTTGGTATCGTTGGTATTAAACATCGTCATAATATTGTGCGCGATACACTTTTCGACATATGTTATCGTTCTGGGATTTCAGCCGGTAAGGAAGTTGATATCGGGTTAGATTGGAGGCATGACAAACCATTACGTCCAACATATATGTTACTTTACTCGTGGGATGAAAGACATGATGTATGTGTGGATCTGACTTGATCTTCACATTTGACACAAACCGGGATGACTGATTTTGTACCCGGTCGGGCCGTGATTGATGTTGCACAACGTAAACACGATAAGTATATGGACAAGTGTGCGGCTATTGGATATGGGTTTCTCCCATTTTCTTTCTCTTCCCTGGGCGAGTTAGAGGCAGACGCGGTTAGCTTGTTAAAGCGGATTAGAAAGTTTTCTATGACTCAGGACATTGGGGCCCGTACAGCTGTTCATATTTTTAATAGGATTAGTTTCTCTATTGCTAAAGGAGTGGGGGCCTAGATAGTATCTTAGCTTCCCTCCAATTTGTTGTAAATCCTATTATTCTAATAAAGTGATGTTTAATAATAATAATAATAATAATAATAAAGAAAACAAAAAAAGATGAAGGCGACGAGCTTGACAATATCAAGATGGATGGTGGTCTTCTCGAGTATTGTGAATGTTCATAAAATAATCTTATGACGAGGTATAAGGTTATCTTAAAGGTGATAGTGAAAATAGTATAGGAAAGAGATTAGCCATCTCTATGGTTGTAGAGGCGTGGTTGAGTGAGAAGGAAGAGGTGTGATCGAAAGATAAAGAGTGTTTTCGTCAAAGAGAAAGAATGTTTTCTTCGAAGAGAAAGAATGTTTTCGTCGAAGAGAAAGAATGTGTTCGTCAAAGAGAAATATGTTTTCATCGAGGAGAAGAAGAGTTGTCGTCGAAAAGAAAAGGAGAGCGTTTTAACTAATGTTGTTAAAAGGCTTGAATAGGGATTTTCGGATATGACCTTTAACGTTTGCGATTGCAAGTTAAAGATACTTGAATATCTCAGATGAAATATTTAAGTTGTCAAACCTACTTGGAAGGGTATTAGATTTGCATCTAACTTTTTTGTGACAAATAGTAGATTATTTGGAAGAAAGGGATATGGTGATTAAAGAAATGTATGAAGGAAGACTCTAGAAGATTTAAGACCATTTTATGACTCTTTTGAAAATTTAGATTAGTGACCCGAACGCGAAGAAAGATATTCTAGTGTGAGAAAATATATACATAGATGTATAAGACATATAGATATAAGCATGCATGTTTATCTAAGCATGCATCAACACAATAATCAACAAGATTAATGTGTAAGATTGTATGACATCTAAACCTTATTTATCATACAACAACCTAACATAGTGTAGGTGCACAATTAACATGTAAGTTATGTAAGATGACGCAAACAAAACATGATAATTTTAAATGTAACCATCATGTAAAACATGTTAGCATTTAGCGTTTAGGAGCATGTGTTATTTAGATAAACTAAGAGATATTTTATCTAAATTGCTAGAAAAGGCAAACGCTTTTACAACAAACAAGCATTCAATAGCCAAGCAAATAAACATTGAGCATTAAGATAAACATGAAAGCATATAATTGCATTACATGAGAGAACGGTATCATATTGAAACTTCAAAGCATATATATAAGATGCAAGTAGTCTAGATTGACTAAGAAGAAACCTAATATCTACTTGCTTAGTGTGTACTCCTAATGAGATACAAAGTTTATCGATGTAGACTATCATTAGGCATATTTAGAAGGAGTCATTTAGTCAAATTAGAGAATGAATATGAGACTATCACTAGTGGTGCTCAATTTAGGCTAAACACGACCATTTTTACGAGTTATACCACGAACCCAACTTCACTCTTGGAAGCAATTTAACCGTTAGGTCAAATTAAATTTTTAGTGCTATAGATTCTCTAGTAGTCATTCTCATGTTAGACAAAATAGAATTCCTATATTTGCCTAATGAAGTGTAGCAAAGTTAAACTTTGTATTATCTTTTCATACATGGCCTAACATGACTCAACTAACATGCTTTAATTTCTGTTCACAAAATCCTAATCAAGATGTGTGGAATTCTAGGGTTGAATGAGAGAGCAAGCAAGTTGTTATAGGCATAAGAAAGAATGAGTCATCTAGGACCTAGGAGTATTCTTAGAGAGATAATGTGTAATGCCTTATATTGGGAGTGTTTAAAGAATGCACCTTTGCATGTCTTTTATGAAATAAATCCAATTAAGGTTATTTACCTTAAAAGATCTTATGAATATTTCTTTGTAGAAATAATGATGATTAACTAAAGTTTAGTTAAATGTATGTTGGACTTTTAAACAAGAAAAGATGTTTAAATCTAATTCCATAGGGCGAATCTACCTAAACCGAAGATGAATATAGGACGAAGGATCCATCGATCTGTGGAAGTGCCAAGTTTGGGCAAGGATCATTTTTCTATTATTTGGGAGATGTTGTTGATATTAGGTTATTAAGAGAAACTTATATAAGTAATAAGGGTTCTCGGTTTGATTTTTAGGAAATGACATCCAAGACTTGCTTATCAAGTTAGAGTACTTATAAGTTTCCCAATGGAAATTCATAAGTCGTCAATCCTACTTAGAGTGTGTTAAGTTTAGCATGTATAATTTGACCATAGCTAATAACATAACATTTTAACACTTTAGACTCAATGAAACATCTTCATTGCAAGTGTGAATTGCAATTTGATGACTAATCTTGTTATCTTACAATCGACTTTGTGATTTCATGTAATAACCAAAGATGGTTAAACATGTAGATACGGGAAAATATCTATGGTCATTTGATTGATATTTTCGTGATCTAGATAAATCCTAATCTCGATTTCATGTTCATATTCCAAATTTGTAATTGGATTGAATAATGAGATTGATTATCGTTTGAATAATAATCATCGTCATATTCAAAATCCCCTTATGATCACCTATTGAAAGAAAGCACAAAAATGGTTTGTGGAATATGTTCATTTCTTCCTAATTCTAACCTTAGATGGTTAAAATGTTCTCATTTAGTGAAAAAGAAATATTATGATTATTTGATAAAGTAAGAGAGAGTTTTGATGGGGAAATAGTTTGAGTTTTGAGTTGTGCTTTTGAATTGTTTGAGCAAA
>BQNB010212923.1:0-10098 GCA_026074375.1 Tanacetum coccineum
TGCTTTTGATTTGTTAAACTTTATATTTTCAGTTTGGTATTTTTTGTTTCGCAGTTTTATAATAAAAACAAAATTAGAAAAAATAATAAAATAAGAAGATATTACAATAAGTGTGGAAACTGGAAGGGAGGGTTGAATAGCTTACCACTTTTCAAAGTTTGATTAAAGTTTGTTTATTAAATCGTAGATTCGAGTTTAAGTGATATCAAATGAACACAATATGAACAATGTAAATAAATAAACAAACAATATTATCTACGAAATATTAAGTACGAGACAAAAGGATAGAGTTAGAAAGATCAAACCACAACACGAAGATTTATAGTGGTTCGGTAACGAAGCTCCTCTTCGCCCTACTCCACTCCTCGAGTATCCAACTCGAGAGTTCACTTCACTATGTCAACAAGCTCCCTTTAGGCGGAGAAAACCGTACACAAGTAGCTTACACCAATTTTCGACACTAAGCCAAATGTCGAGTTCTAATCTTAGCTAGAACCGATCTACCACTCACACTTGTATTTTGAGGCCTAAAATACTAACCGCTCACACAAGTATTTTCTCACCCAAATACTTACACGATCTACCCGATCTAACTAATACACAAGAATATAAGAGATGTGGTTGATGTATAAAATACAACAAGATCGTAACAACGTTACGTAAGCACAAACTAAACTACAATACTTCGTATCTTGGCGATTACGAGTATTCTTCTCTTGCACTTGGAGAGGAAATATTGAATCACTTGGAAACAAATGTTTATACAAGTTAAATGATCAAAGGATGGGAAATATGTTTGCTGATCCCTTAAGTGGAGAAATATTTTCTAAGGCTGGTTTTTCTGATTTTGGGAGAAAAAATATGATTTCAAATATTTATTTGAATTATAAACATTGGCCCTCCAAGCTAACAAAGGCGGACCTCTTATTGATAAGGGGACGCGGGTACCTATCAGGGGGCTGTCCCTTGTAGGACGCTCCCATTTTTTCCTGTAGTGGAGAAATGTTTTCTAAGGAAGGTTTGTCTGATTTTGGTGGGAAAATCTGATTTTAAATATTTATTAGAATAAAAGATTTCTTTTAATTACAAAAATATTTTTTCTAATTTATTTTTGTAAAAAGGTTTTGTTACATTTATAAAAATGTAAAGTTTAGGACAAAAGAATATAACTTTGATCATTTAACAAATTAATCATTTGTTTATACATACTTTAAGTAATTTACGTCGAAATGGAAGTTTACGACTAATAACTTGTTTACGTTTAATTTTACGTAGAATATTTTTACATTTTGTGATTATCAAACGTTATAAAGTCGGAAAAAGATAAAAAATATAAATAAGGTTTTTAGACATTATTTGTATTAACAAATAGCATAGACGTCTAGTGAAACGTGACTAGTTAAAGGAAGCCATTTTGGTATTAGATAGGTAAGTATTTAATGTGTATGGTTTAACTATTGGGTAGGAAGAGCGTTTTCAGGAGCTGTCTACTTAGGTGATCATGTAAGTGCGTTTATGACTAATTCGCAATCAAAATAGGGGAATACTTAGCATTACACTAATGAGGGTGACAAAACATTAGGTTAGATAGATCGACTAGGGAGTAGTGCACGATTAAGTGAGCACGTTTGTTTACTGATGTGTCGTTGTGTGTAGGTATTATTTGATATCAAGTTTTACATTTATATTTTGCTGACTTTACCTGAAAACAACACTAACGGGCAGTGTACCCGAGTAGTTGTAGCTTCGTTGGTAAGTAGGGTGTCGATCACTAAGAGCAAGAGTGTTAATTCCTAAGTCTACCAATATTTTAGTTATCTATGTTAGTTCTAATCTAAGTTAATTCTAATTTGAACCTATGCTAAACCTAATTCTAACGGATAGAGGGGGGTTTTCAATCTAAGAGACTAGCATGGGTTTTGGTGGTAACTTAAATCTATTCACGCAAGCAAATAATCAGAATACAGAAGAGTGGTCAAGCTTATTATAAAGAAACTGTATTAACCATGATTAATCCAATTAAAAAGCAGGTTTGTTTATTAGTGCAATGATTGACTTATCTCGAGGGGAATATCATTCCTAGATTTAGGCGGTACTTCCTCCTAAAACTTAGACACGCTAATTCTGTCACAATTAAACGCATCCACATAAAACAATATTTTGTTGATTATAATCTATCTTAGGAAAGAAATAATGGTGATCTGATCAAATCCTAGCTCAACGAGACTTTACTAACTTACTGCTTAACGACATCTTATATACTAGTAGTCCACTGTCCAAGTCCTTACCAAAGGAATCAAAATGTCATTTGTTGATCCGAGGTCACCTGCTAGTCCAACTTGTTCACTAAACCAATGGCAAGGATAAGTCATTATTTGTGATCCTATGATTCTAGATATATAAGACGTTATATGGAGAGCTATCCCGGTTAATCTAGTCTACTTGGTCGGCATAATTAGATCCGGTTGATTGATAGGTCGCATACAAAAGCACATAAACGAGTATAAATTGATAAACATAATCAACAATCAACGATAAATTAAGAAATCAAAATAAACAAACCAAACATTAAATCTTCATAAACATGGCTAATACCTAAAGGTATTAGCCAATAACTATTGTATCGAATACAAACATAATAAACAAATCAACCAAGGTAACCTAACTGAGTTAAATGAATGATACCAAAAATTGAACCATTATTAGAATATAGATGATTACAAGGTGTTCCCAATGGAATTAAGCGCGTTACTTGACCTTCTTTGCTCTTTTTGCCATCTGAAAATCAACTTTTGTGGTTAGGGTTTCAAAAATATGTTTAAGCACACCCTAAACTCGTGTTTAGGGATTTTGTGGAGTTGATCGTTTAAGCTCTAGTTTGTTTAGAACTAATCTAGAATTAATAATAGCAAAGGCGAAATATTCAAACAAAGAATCATTGTTATTAAACAAGGTTTTACATTCATATGTTACACTCCAAGCCCCAATTCTATATGATCAGTATAGAACGGTTACATCCTAATAGGGAATTTGACCTTGGGGCTATACCAACACAACTAGACGTCTACATCTTTACACTTTGGATACATACATGTTTTTCTGGTGTTTACACAAACTGACACACCTAAAACAATGTCTATGGATCTCTTTATATAATAGAGTCCATAAGACTTAGAAGGAAAACTAATTGTATTAGGAAACAAAGCTTTCTAATAATTATCTTCATATCTTTGACCAAATCTTTTAAAATCTTCATGTACTCCTACATCTTGTAGAATTTCATAATGTCGACTTTGACCCTTTTGTTTTCCTTTTGTTTCATTCTTGTTTCATTGTTTTGTATCATTGTTTTGTAACATCAAATCAATATAATTCCCAACAATCTTCCCTTATTTGATGACTACAAAACCAACATCTTGATCTTCCATGAATGAAACAATCTTCCCTTTAAATCGAAATCTCCATGCCACCACATTTAATAAGTTGTAAATCATATCTTTGTAATCGTCTTCCCCTTTTTGTAATAATCCAAAAGGGGTCTTGGGAAGATATGTAACTTGGATCTTTAAAACTACAAACCATATATCACACTTCTAATTCAAGCTTTCCAATGTCTCAAATTACCCTCCATGAAGCATAATAAGAATAATGAATTCAATCAGTAGAAACTTAAACTAGCAGTAGTAATAATGACTTAGCAGTAGTAAAAATCAAAACCTTCCCCTCAAGTGGTGCATCTAACATATCCAAATGGTTAAACACTTTATCATATGCTTCTCTTGAAACCAATATGTTAACCATCTCTTGAATCTTCAAATTCTATAGGCTTTTTGTAATGATTACTGATGGAGAAACTCAGTATAACAAACTTGATGTAGAAGTAGAATAACCCAAACTTGTGTCTTATGTCTTGTACTATCCACGTGAATCCCAACTCATACTGAATACACAAAGTATAAATAGACCGCAACCTCTTGACATAATCCTCATCTTCAATGAGACACTGAGCACTACAACGTAACTCCTTTAAGTGATAGCAAATGTGCGTATTGAGCACCATAAGAGAAATCACACATTGCTAGATTTTGCAAGTCTTCATCAACACCATATAAGCACGAACAAGTTATCTTCAAAGTCATCACTAACACTGACTTTTAAGATATGATAAGAATACGCACCTGTGAAACTTTACTTTAACTTTAAATAAGTGATAAATAATCATCTCCGTAATCAATTCTTCAAATAAATCTCAAAAATAATAGCCATATAATGTTTAAGAACAAAATTATGTGTTATCCTGTTCTGTCCGAGATCTGCTAATCAACCGATAACCAATCTTATGTAATGTGATAGACAAGTCTAGCAGTTGTAACTATATATCAAGCAGTAGTAAGTTCCTTTAAGCCCAATGCTAGTAGTAGTTATATACTTGAACCAACTTAGCAGTACTAATCTTTCAAGGCAGCACTAACATGTAATAGCAGCATTAATATACCTTACCAATAGCAGTCTTGAGTTGTATTCGAACAAAAAATTGCATAAACTTGTAGTTGAATCCAATCAGCATTAACTATTCCTTGTCAGTACAAACAAGCAGCAGTACAAATCTGTGTTCAAGCTCAACAACACTAACTGCTAACACCTAGCAGTTGTAATAATCTTGAAGCAGCACTAAGTATAAAGGAGCAGTACTAATTCGCCTTTGGCAGCACTAATACATTATAAACAGCATGATCATTAAACACAATTATAATTCTTAGAGTTTAATTCCAATTAATTAAAACCCTAATTACATTATCTGCTTAAACTTGTACTTGAATTCGAGCATGAATCTTAGCAGTACTAATGCCGGTATCAATCACAATGTTCGTCACCAGTAGAGTTACTTTTAAGAGTAGACATTGTTGCAGTAGAAGTAAATTTATTCAACCCAAAGAAGCTAGTGGCAGTAGACTTATTTGAAACATAAGTAACTTTAGTCAATTAAGGAAAAGTAACAGTAAACTTACTCGTATGATCAGTAACCACAGTCGATGCATAAGATCCACAAGTAGATCTATTCCTTGTAACCTCATTGACTCGATCATTCTTAACATTAGAATTCATACCCATGAATGATGGAGACGCTTCAGTATTAGTCAAAAACTTACCAGCAAAATTCGAAATCCTAGCAGAATCAACGAATTAATACCACTTTGTTTAGAAACCCTAATTAGTTTCTTCATCATAACCATACCAAAGGGATTCTTTTTAGCAGCTTCATAAACCCTTATAGCAGAACCTGCTACTTCGTCAAGCTACTTGGTCTTTCATAATGTTGTAAACATGTAGGTATCGTAATCATGATACTTGTAGCTTCCAAGTAACGAACCAAAACAAAACAATCTTGGTCTTGAATACACAAACTTACAACTTCCTGTTTTTTGTTGAATTAGGGTTTACCAAAAACCCTAACTTCACCGAATTTGACAAGTAACCAAAATAGAAAATTCGTACCTTGTTCCTTCATAAATTCGACAATAAAAACCTCGTTAGATAATAACAAAGGCGGAATATTCAAACAAAGAATCATTGTTATTAAACAAGGTTTTACATTCATATGTTACACACCAAACCTCAATTCTATATGATTAGTATAGAACGGTTACATCCTAATAGGGTTAATTTGACCTTGGGGCTATACCAACACAACTAGACGTCTACATCTTTACACTTTGGATACACACACGTTTTTCTGGTGTTTACACAAACTGACACACCTAAAACAATGTCTATCGATCTCTTTATATAATAAAGTCCATAAGACTTACAAGGAAAACTAATTGTATTAGGAAATAAATCTTCCTAATATTTATCTTCATATCTTTGACCAAATCTTTTAAAATCTTCATGTACTCCTACATCTTGTAGAATTCTATAATGTGGACTTTGATCCTTTTATTTTCCTTTTGTTTCATTATTGTTTCATTGTTTTGTATCATTAAATCAATATAATTCCCAACAGATTTGTATTTATAGTCTCTAGAGATTCGTCGATACGCCATATTGGTTGAGGTCAATACGGCGTATTAGGGGTTTCTTGGAATAGGGACCACATTTAATATCTTCTAGAATCTTCAAATAATCTTCAATACGGCATATGGAGTCTTCTAGATACGGCTTATTGCTCTTTAATTCTTCATGTTTTCTTGTGAAGTGCATGTACATATACACCGTATCTTTCTTGATGTATACGACGAATAGGTTGTTAGAATAGTATCTTGAGATTTCTTCGATTAAGCTCCAAAATATTTTCCTTTTAGCATAACTTCTCTAATTACTCCATAATTACTGCAAATAATAACTTTAAACAATTAAGTACCAATTCATGCAATAATTATACAAAATGGGTAAGAAACATGGGATAAATGCTGCTATAAAGTGACGTTATTTGATGTCATTAAATATCCTCCCACTTGAATCCTACTTGTCCTCAAGTAGACTTTAGAAAATTTATAAAAATGTATCCTAACCGTAGTTAAGGATTTTTCATTTAAGCAATTATTTATTCAATTACTAGTACACAACCAAACACCTTACAAAATAGGAAGATGAAATCACTCAAATCACTCAACTAATCTATATGGTAACATGCAACTAGTTCGTTCAATTATTCGGTCATGATGAGTATTCTATCATAAACTTGGCAAGGATACACATCTCCACCACTAAAGCTAAGGAGTGACAAGCCTACATAGGTAAATTAGGTTTAAAAGGGTTCAAGGGTTTGATCACACTTTTGAATCTCTATCGATACCAATATTCTAGAAAAGGTGACAAAACCACATATATACATCTATAATGATGGAATAAACATACATGGTTGCATTCATTCCTTAACTCGAATAAGCTAAAGAATAGGGCTAGTAGTCTTCACCAAAAGTCGTAAACCAACAAGGGCGACAAACCACATATATACATCCGTAATGACAGAATAAACATACATGATTGCATTCATTCCCCCACTCGAGTAAAACCAAGGGTTAGGACAAAGAGTGATATAGGCTAGGGATCTTCTAATCCTTCACCAATAGTAATAAACCAACAAGGCGGACAAAATCACACATACATGGTCGTAACGACGGAATAGACATATGTGATTGCTTGCATCCTCATTCGAGTAAGACCAAAGGTTACAGATTAGGAAAGGGAAAATAATTGTTGTTAAATAAAAAGAAAAAAACAAATAGATTAAGTCCAAACAAATAAGGTACAGTGTTGCTAGTACTTTCCCGACCGTACCAATGAAAAAGACATAGAATTATAGACATAATCATTTTGATCATAGATCAATAGAAACAATACTCTACAAAATCACCTTTTTGTATTTTTCACCTTTTTTGATTTTTTTATCATATAAACTATGAATTTTGGTGTAATTTCACCATCTTCACGATCTCAATGAATCCGGATAATTTATCCATAATCCTCCATACTTCGGATGTAAAAAATAATTTGTGAAAGTAGTAAAACACATTGAAATATTACTAAAAAAATACACTACTTTCACGTTCTCAATTGCATTGTGCAATTTTCCTGGCCTAACCTTTGATAGAAATTTCACACACGTACCCAATTGCATTGTGCAATTTTTCTAACCTAACCGTAGATATAAAATTTTGCATTACGACACAGGAAATACAATACTTTACACAAAAACAACTAGCAATTGATTAAGGACTTAATCTAATAGGGTAGGCTAAGGTATAAAGTGTAACAAAACAAATATTTGGTGTAAGAAAAGAATGGAATGGCTCAACAGATTTTTCTAGGGGTATCTTACTCTAAAAATAAGAGTAAACAAAAGGGTTTATACGGGGGTTAACTAACCAGTGTAGTTAGTTAATATCACAACGTATATAGGATTTTTGGGTGTAATCCTATAGAAATTTACTAGTTTAGAAAATGTCACTCCACCTATTTAAAATAGTACTTATTATTATGGTCTTGGCTAGTTATACCAAGCCAATAGCTAAAGTTTACAGCATCACCGGCACACTTATATTTTTGTAGAATTTGGCTAAACATTTAGAAACGGATAAGGCTAAATTCTCACAATATCTAACAAGGGTTATGTAACTAATAATTTCACAAAAGTATGCTTGAAACAATTTTAAATTTATACATAATTTAAGCATTTTATTGTGAAAATATGGACAAGTAAGCGTTCTAATTATCCCCCCCACTTGAAATATACAACGACCTCGTTGTATACATATAACATTAAGGACAGAAAGTTAAAAGATTTAGAACGAGAAACTCCCCTGGGATTTGCTCGGTTTAATCCCCCATGTTGCGTTTATGAGCAAGATTTTGTGTTGTAAAAGCGTCTGTATTCCAGCATGACTACAACACACAAAATTCCAATTAATAAATACTCTACTAAAAGTCGTATTTTTCGTTCAGTAAGGTCCTGTTTAAGATATAGGAAAAACCAATGCAATTTTATCTCCAGTATTTGACGATAAGAAAATAAAAACAAAAACGAAAAATTATACAGGAAGTCGATACGCCTTATCCCAAAACCAGGATACGCCGTATTGAGACCTATAAAACATACCTGAGGTATGGGTTAGATTGTCAAATACACCGTATCATATTCATGAATACATCATATAGATAATCTAACAATAATGTTTAAATACAGAAAATAAAAGATTGGATAACGTCTAGACAATTAATAAGCCGTATCCATTGAGATTGGATACGCCGTATCAACTGTCTGGGAAGATAGACTCGATAAAAATTAAAAATAACATTCCGGGTTGTCTCCCGGCACGCACTTTTGTTTACAACAAAGTCTTTAAGTTAGACTTGTCTTCAGCTCTTTATTCCATCTCGTGTAGACTCACGTGTCCACATGTGAGCCATTCTTCAACCTTATCATCCTTGATGTATTTTGGCCCTAAATTCAAGAATTCTTTGTAGAATCCTTTCAGCTTTTGGTATGGGTTTAAAATACCTTTCAATTCATCTTGTGCATTCACCTTCAGCAATGACCGCATCTTATTACATTATGCATTAGTTAGGTGTTTAAACCTCGAATGTGATCGTATCATTTGGTAAGTCACACTATCATTCCCTTTGTAAATGGTGATCATTCCATCAAACCATCTTGCTTTGATACATGCATCTTTACAAAATGGTCTTCCAACAATGATATCACCCATTCCTTCATCGCGGTAAGAATCCATGTAGGTCCAGCCCAAGATAGATCTTGTTAAGGTTGTAGAGTACTTATGTAATCACAAGCAACTCTAAGAGAGACTCTAACAAATTAAACTATTGTTTACGAGGAATATAAACAACAAAGTTAAAGAAGAAGAATTACTCAGACAATGATCCTTTATGGATCTTTTCTATTAACAATAAAAGTGTTTTTCCGATCGTCTACCCTTCATCTATGACCGTAGGTTTCTTAAATACTCATGAAACCCTAACAACCTTTTACCTAAGACTGGCTAAAGAGATAAGTATTATCACTTCCTAGGATATCTCATGCATATCCTTATCACTAACTAACTATACTATCAACTCGGAGTAAGCATAATATTACCAGGACTAATATTGTTCTACCAGCAGGAATAACTTTTGATCTGCCAGCACTAACTATAACATTAACTATAACATTAACCTTACCAGTAGGAACTACATACCTACCAGCAGGAACTTTTACTCTACCAGTAGGAACTACATACCTACTAGTAGTAACTATCTATTACAAGCAACTCTAACAAATTAAACTATTGTTTATGCGGAATATAAACAACAGAGTTAAAGAAGAATTACTCAAACAATGATCCTCTATGGATCTTTTCTATTAACAATAAAAGTGTTTTTCGATCGATCATCTTTTCATCTATGACCGTAGGTTTCTTAAATACTCATGAAACCCTAACAACCTGTTACCTAAAATTCGCTAAAGAGATAAGTATTATCACTTCCTAGAATATCTCATACATATCCTTATCACTAACTAACTATACTATGTGTTTAAATACACATACCATTTTCTATATTAAGCGGACCTAAATGACTAAAAACATACCAAAAATACAT
>BQNB010212924.1:0-10098 GCA_026074375.1 Tanacetum coccineum
CATTTTCCATCCATTCTATCTCTAACATCACAACCCACATCTCACTCTTGTTCTTGGTTTGATCATAAGATTACTAGAAATCTTCACGTATTGACCTCACTCAATACGGCGTATCCAGTGTTTTTCAGACACTATAAATAGAAGACTCAAAAACGAGTTTTCGGTGTGCAAAATCATGTTCTCTATACCATACACATAAAAGATGATTTTCTAAAGAGAAGAAGAGCAGCCAAAGGTCAAGCATCGATCACGATTCCATAGAAGACACGTGTAATTCCTATACTCTTGTAATCATTTAATTTTTGGTATAGTTCGGTAAAACGTTTAGTTTACCTTGGTTATTTGATCACGCTTGTATAATTACAATGGTTATGGGCTAATACCCTCGGGTATTAGCCATCTTCATGAAGATTTAATGTTTGGTTTTTTAAACCCGATTTCTTAATTTATCGTTGAAAGTTTAATTATGTTTATCACATGATACTTGTCTACGTGTTTGAATATGCGACCTATCATTCAACCGAGTCTAGTTATGCCTAACAACTGAACTAGATACTGGGATAGCTCTCTGTAGGATCCCGAATTCACACAAACATGTATAGATCTAGAGAGATCTAGAGAGAGAAAGTTAGAGAGAGAATGGTTGAGAGAGAAACTAATAAAAACACACTTAAGAGTGTGTGTAAAATGACTAGATGCTTACCTCTTCTAAAGTTGGAAGAGGTATTTATAGTTCTTACAATACACCGGGTATTAGTACCCGGTTCAATACCGAAAGTCATACGTTTACCTATTAAACTACGAGCTATATTGAACAGTAAAATACATGGGGTGACCGAGTCTTTTTCTAATATCTAACAATATGGATGTTTCATAAGCGTCGAGCCTCATTTCGTCTAGCTCATTGAATTGTAAAAAATGGTTTTCCTCATCTTTTGTATAGTCCAGGTTGTAGTTCTTAATGGCCCAGTAGGCCTTGTGCTCTAATTCGACATGGAGATGACATGCCTTGCCATAGATTATTCTAAATGGGGTTGTTCCTAAAGAGATTTTAAATGCTGTCCGGAATGCCCACAGTGCAACATCTAACTTGTAAGACCAATCTTTCCTGTTGTTCCTGATGGTTTTCTCAAGGATACGTTTTATTGCACGGCTCGTGTTTTGACCTGCCTGTTCGTCTGAGGGTGATACGCTGTTGAGAATCGGTGAACCACTCCATACTTTTTCATTGCTTTCTTCTTTTGGTAGTTATAGAAATGGGTACCCCTATCGCTAATAAAGGCCTTTGGTATTCCAAATCGTGTGAATAGCCTCTTCAGGAAGTTTACCACGTTCCGAACATCATTGGTGGGGAAGGCCTGAGCCTCTACCCACTTTGATACGTAGTCAATAGCTACCAGGACATATTTGTTTCTGTTTGATGAAGGGAAAGGTCCCATAAAGTCAATCCCCCAAACATCGAATATTTTGCAGACTTGGATGTATTTCTAGGGTGTTTCGTCCCTTGATGAGATTTTCCTGCTCGTTGATATGCATCACAAACTTATACCAACTTACGTGCATCTCGGAAGATATGTAGCTAGTAGAACTCAGCCTCGAAGACCTTTCTTGCGGTGGTGGCGATGCCATTATGCCCTCTAGATGGTTCGCTATGACATTGTCAAAGAATTTTTGCTGCCTAATCTCTGGAAACCCACCTTCGTATGATTCGGTCAGCACACTGTTTGAATAGGAAGGGCTCATCCCAAAAGTAATCTATCAAATCGCTAAAGAATTTTTACTTCTCTTGACGGGTGGATTGGAAAGGCAGTACTCGGCTAGCTAAATAGTTAGCATAATCAGCATACCATGGTTCGTTGTTCCTGTCAGAAATTGCCATAAACCGTTCTTTAAAAAATAGGTCCCTTATTTCAGCCCTGGTTAGCTTCCCAAGGTCTGGATTTTCAAGTCGGGAGAGATGATCAGCTGTAAGTATAATACCCCGTGTTTTAGGTCATAGTACGACGTTATTTAATTCACTATTTATTTTTAGTGTTGTACGCGTTTGCTTTTAATTTATTATCGTTAAGTTAAATCGCGTAAACTAAAAATGATCATTCAACTTAAATGGGCATCAAGCAATTAAATGTTTACGTCAAGCAAGTGTTAGATAATTATTTAGAGGATAATTATTAACTTTGTACATTTTATTTTTATTGGTTACGTAAGGTGTTTACGTTTCGCGATAAAATACGTTTAGACATACCCGGAACCACCAAATCTTATCTATGCTTCAACAAATACCCATAATTATACCCAATACTCAAAGTTTTATTAAACTTCACCTATGTAAACATTATTGGTCATATGGTACATGAAATAAATCAACTAAACACTAAATGTTACAAGTATTTACCTTTATGATTTAAACTACAACTACAAGTCTTCAATATAATGCAAGATATTCATAAAAGATCAAAAATAACCAACTATCTCTTTCCCTTCCCAATTTTTGGTTAGAATGTGATCCTAAGGGAACATGGAGCACACAAATGACCAACTTGAGCTTTGTACAAACCTTTCTCATTATACCTTAAAGTACCATGTCTAGTATTGACCATAAGACTTTCCTAAAACCCTCATAATGTTTCTCTTGACCAAAGACTTTCCTAAGACTATCACAAGTGGTCTTTGACTAGTATTGGAAGTATATAAGCTAGCAACTAGAAAAATACACACACACTCTTATTTCTTAAGGTGAAAACTCACAAAAACACTCATGTCTCTCCTCTCAAACCCACGGCTAAAAATATGTAGCTATATAGAATTATATATGGTGATAGTTAATCAAAGTACTTAGTACTCATACGGCCTATAACTAATTAGGTTGCATTTGGCGTTTATCTGACGCATTTTATGTGATATACCTGATATTCATTTACTCAAGGTGAGTTCATAGCCCCACGTTTTACAATTATTATGATCTACAAGTTTTGGGGTGAGAAACATGCATTGTTTTACAATTGGACGCAAGTGTACATTTTATATTCAAACTGATTACGTGTTTGCCTAAGTAATAATACCCAATGAGCCCATTATCATAAAGTGGTTAATTACTGGATTATAAGCGTGAATGTTATGAATAGATCTATTTGGGGGTGACGCCCCCGTTCGGGTGACTAGCTATCACCGAGAACAAATGTATATCATGTCGGATTTGGGATGTTCCAGGTTGAACATCATCAAGGGCAATGTAGGCAATTTTATATTGCAATTCATATATGTCGAGCTTCAGTATCATGAGCTTAAGGAAACGTAATAACATTTTTGTGATGTTTGCATTTGATGTATTATCACGGGGGAAATCTTGCGGTCCTACACTTATACATTTTACAAACCTATGAATTCATCAACATTATTGCTGACATTTTAAAGAAATATTTTTCAGGAGATCAATAAAGCACGAGGTGCAAGGGGATACATTGGTGGTTATGTTTTGGATGTCACATGTATTAAAGATTTAGTAGCATCACATTTGGGGAAACATTTGCTATGAACTAGAATCTTTGTAATCTGAACAATGAACAAGTTAAGCTTCGGGCTTTTTGTAAAACCAATTGCTAAAATCCAAGGTATCGTTTTTAACGGGACTTTTAAATGGTCGTTCTATCTATAATCTTGTGCTATTGATTGTGAAGTACCCACCTCAAAACCTGATCCGCTGCGACCTAATTTGGGGGTGTTACAGGTGGTATCTAGAGCCAAGGTTCCAGAGACACCAGGTCAAATGTTTTTGCTAGATTTAACCGTTTTCAAACATTGCATTCATACAAAGGGGTTTTCACGGGACATACATGCACTAGTTGTTTGCATTAGTTAGTTTTACATGATGCATATACGTGTTCATATTCTTAGGTACGTACGGCTACTATTAGGATTTATGTTATATACAAAGATGTATTTGCATTCTTTCGCACCTACTCTAATTTATTTATTAAAGGGTGATTTATGATAAAATAGGGGAACCATTTCTTTATCAAGGTAGCACTATAAGCTCGTAGGTCCTAAACGCTACCTAAACATTAAGCTATCGAATATGATATCTTACCATCATTCATTTATGCCATGAGCACATTTCAATTTCCATACTGTTTCTATAATTATACTTATATAAGTTAAGTTTTGCTCGTTGCAAGCAGTCATGTTTTCACCATCGACGGTTACCTACACGTTTGTCTATATTAATTCCGAGCCATGGAGATTCTAGTGAGCTTCTGATGAGGAGCTAGAGGCACCAATGGAGGATCAGCCTCTACCTGTTGATGCCTCACCTACAGCCCTATCAGCAGGCTACATTGCTGACTTCAATTCGGAGGAGGATGAGGAGGATCCTGCTGACCATCCTGCCGACGGAGGAGACAATGATGATAATGAGTCATCTAATGATGACGACGATGATGATGATGATGTGAGAAGGATAAAGGAGGGACCAAGGAGAAGAGGAACACCTAGCTTCGGTCGACCCTTGTTGTAACTAAGATGATCTGTTCCCTCAAGTGACCGATGATACTGAGGCATTTGAGATGATGAGATCCTGCTTCTATACCACCCACCTTCTCCATTACCATATCATCTTGTTTTTTCTGAGACCAAATCCTTTTACAGTTGAAATGCTATTTAACGTCATTACTTCATGATCACCATCTGTGAGGCATTGCATTACCTGAGTTTGCTGCTGCACTACTTCATCATCACTACACCATCCAGTATCACACCACCAGAGAATATTAAGTCTCTTAAAAGATAACATAAGAGGTCGCATCTAGATCTTGCGAAGCACTTCGCCTTCTGAAAATAGATTTGTCAGTGTAGCTGTTTTGTATTATATCCACTTAAAACTTGAGTAATATCGGTTGTAGCGTTAATGAAAAGCTTGTACTCTTATACTCAGGCAAAAACAAAGGTATAAGTATTAACCTAAGTTGTTGGTTATGATCATGCTAATGTATGATGTGGATTTATTTATGCCATGGTTGCTGGTATCTTATATCTCTGCATGATGTGGTCTCAGACCTTACATTATGTTAGATCACTGAGTGTCATGAATTTCCTTGGGATGAAACTTCATATACATTTTGTTTCCTATGATCTTCAGGAAATGATGACAACTGTTAATCAAGGGATGAGTGTTGAGGAAATTGAGCGGGTTGTAGCCCAGCGAGTGGCTAATGTTATCGAGGCTATTGCTACGAAAACCAACATAGCCCGCAAGTCAATGATCCCAGACTGAACGACAAGAAGACAAGGTAGCAGAGAATGCTAGCAACAAGAGGAAGTGGGAAGGTAACCACAATGGAAGTTCGAGCCAACAAAACAAAGGGCATAAGGTGCCTAGAGCGCACACTACTAGGCCAGTCAACAAGAAGGCATATACTGGATCTCTACCTCTGTGCAACCAGTGCAAATTTTACCATAATGGACCATGCACTGTAAAATGCAGAAATTGCAAGAAGGATGGCCACATAACCTAAAATTGTAGAACACCTAATGCTGCTAGGAATCAACGAACTCATACCTATTATGAGTGTGGAAGATTGAGACACTACAAGAGTGAGTGTCCTGAAGTTTCAGAACCGTGTGGACATGATTCATGGAAGGGTGATGGCATCGAAGCCTAAGACAATGCATAATGCAATTGAATTTACAACCAAACTAATAGACAAAAAGATCAGCACTCTTGCTGAACGTCAGGCTGAGAACAAGAGGAAGTTGGATAACACTTCTAAGAACAATCAGAACCAACAACAGCCGAACAAAAGGCAAAATACTGGCAGAGCTTACACTGCAAGGCACAGGGAGAAGAAACATTACGGCGGATCTAGGCCGTTGTGTTCTAAATGCAACTATCACCATGATGGTCCATGTGCTCCCAAATGCCACAAGTGCAACAGAGTTGGCCATTTGGCCCGTGGCTGTAGGAGTTCTACAAATGCCAATGCTGCTAACAACAAAAGGGGCACTGGGGCAAGTCAAAAGGCTACTTGCTATAAATGTGGGAATCAAGGGCACTATAGGAGTGATTGCCCATAACGAAAGAACCAAACCATGAAAACTAAATTGGAAGTACTGGAGCACGTGGAGTGGTGCATGCCTCAGGAGGAGGAGAAACCAAAAAAGACCTTAACAAAATTGAGGATGAGATCGAAGCTTAAAAGAGACAGTTGTCTCGTTTTTCCTAGTAAACCCTAAGTTGGAACTATCTTAAACTTTATCTCCTTGGGATTTCTCGTTGTATTTCTCTTAAATTTTTGTTGTACGAATGATTTCAATTTATCTATCAAATCAATGTGTTGTGAAAATTTTGTTGTATTTTAATTCTCTACTCATTTATATAAACCACTCCCACCACTATTATGAAACTATAATACTATTTTGACGAAAATGAGCATCACATCGTTAGCCCTCGAATATACATAGCCTGATCACCTATGTATAATTCAGGAAGGACCATGCCATACTGAGAGTAGTCACCTTAAAACTGCTTGTCAAGAAATAATTTTCTATTTATATCAAGTTTTGTGTGCGTATTCATAAAACGTATTTATCACGAGGAACCAAGCTAATAATGATAATAACTAGGTAAATTCTTACCCCACTTTACAAAAAAAATTGTTATAACTGACGCGTTAAGCCAAAGGGAACGAATAAAGCCCACTAGAAGGCCTTGGACGCAACAATAAATATTAAACCAACGTCACAAATATTGAACGCTCAAGTTAAAGAAATTTAAAAGGGGATGCAAGTGAGTTACCAAGCGTGGTAACAAAATATTCATATGGCATAAAATAAAAATAACAAATAGAATTGTTGCCACAACATCCGTTTATTATCTTAGAAATAAGATTACATAGGAACATAAAGGAAATACAAGTTTTATTACAACCCTCCTCTAACAATAATATCTAATCCTTTAAGAATAGATCCACACCAATAGCAAGGACAATGATAGGCGCGAGAATCGCTAGAATAAAGGCCGAATACTAAAATTCTTCTTCGTATGGGACGTAGGCAAGATAAATGTCGAGTGCTACCGCGCTCGCCATCGCTAAGAGTGTAATGATATGCAACATTTTTAGGATTGGATAAGAGAAAATTTAAGTGAAAGATTTAGTCTTGTGTGGAGAAACAGAGGATAAAAATTTGGTATTTAAAAGGAGGTAGTAACCGTTGGGGTTACTGTTCATAGCCGTTGGGGTTACTGTTCACGTATAAAAAAAATTACCAACACCACCTTACTATATAAAGTCGACCATATTTTATACAAAATCCTATGTCCAAAAGTCAAGACGCATCCCTAGTCACCATAGGACGATCCATTAAAAAGTTTACTCGTCATTAAGGAATACACCAATACACCATTTCCAACGTCTACGTAATACCATAGAGCTTAGTAGTTATGACACCACCATAGAGAGAAATTGGTGTTAACACTATCATTCGGGGCTGCACTTTAAATATTCTAAACCACCCTTTCAACATAGACTTAATGCCCGTAGAGATGCGTAGTTTTGACGTTATAATCGGCATGGACTAGTTATTAAGATATCAGGCTGTTATCGTATGTGTCGAGAAAATTGTTCGTATCCCTTG
Source organism: Tanacetum coccineum (assembly GCA_026074375.1). NCBI lineage: Eukaryota > Viridiplantae > Streptophyta > Magnoliopsida > Asterales > Asteraceae > Tanacetum > Tanacetum coccineum. Next base: position 7,630 of record BQNB010212924.1, read on the forward strand.
GGGAAATGAAACTTTGATTATTCGTGGTGACGAAAGAAATCGGGGAAATGAGACATGATTGAACTGTAACACCCCCCAAAATGGGCCACAGCGGAATATGATCTTCCGGGGATATTACTTCATAGATCAATAGCACAAGATATGAGAACGACCTCTATAAGAGTCGTTTAAAATCTGATACATTGGATTTCATAAATGGTTTGTTATAAAAGCTCATAGGCTTAACTTGTTTAACTTGGAAAAGTAAAGATTTCACAACATAACAATATCCCAAAATGTAATGCATGTAAATCTTTATGATAATATGACTTCAAAAGACGACCATCCAATGTATCCATGACTTGCACCTTATTGACCTAAGAAAACATGTTTAGACTGTCAACAATAATGTTGATTAATTTATAGGTTTATAAATTAAATGAAGCGAATAGCAAGATTTCTCTGTAATAAAGTAACGAATACAATATCACAAAAATGTATTACGAAATGCACTAAGCTCATGACACTGAAGCTAAACAATGTATGTATATCAAATACATATGAATGATGGTGCCCAATGTAGATGTTCAACCCGTAACATCTATGATTCCAAATGGTATACATTCGTCGTTTCCAGCCAACCGGTAAACTAGCAAGTGCTACTTGCCCGAACGGGGATGTTAATCTCAAATAGATCTATTCATAACATTTACGCTCACATAATGCAATTAACAATTACATCTATGCAATTAACAGATCATGATGATGGGCATAGTGGGTTATAGCTACTTAGGCAAACTCTCAATATTTGAATTTAAAATGTACTTGCATCTATTTTGTAAAACAAACATGATCTCATCCCTGAGATTTGATAAATGATTGAAAAAGTATAAAAGTAGGGACTATAAACTCACATCAAGTAATGATAACGGAATAGCAAGGTAGTGGCATGAAAAACGATGCAAAAAACTTTATCCGCAACCTAAGGAAAAATAATACATGTTTACTAAACGAAAAAATAATAAGCTAAATACTTGTAATCTCGTCCCTAGTGTGTGCTTGAACTCTATTTGAAATAATGTTGTTTGAAAACAATTTCTTGTTTTAAAATGGTCAACTTTATTCGGTCAACATGGTCAAACTATAAGTACACAATTTACGACTTCAGACTTTAAGGAAACTAGGTCACATATACTTTAAAACATTAGTTTAGATCAGCCCTTGGTTTAGTCTCTAAGTGCGTCAAATAATTAGACGAAACAGTGACGTTTACTAATTGAGTTAAGTGTAAATATTATCAAGTTTTAATATTTGACGACTTGGAGTTTTACAACGTAATTACAAATTCGTTAGTTAACGATAATGATAACTAAAAATATATTTGAAAACTTGACCATGTCGTCTACAACTTTCGTTAAATAAGTCTGATCCACTCCGAATACGCTATACGTAAATATATAGTATAAGGATAGGTCAATAATAGTATAGTAAGTATTTTTCGTCGGATTTAAGAAACAAACTTTTAACCAAAGTTGTTTCAAAAACCTCCCGGGTCGTATCCCGACGAGGTGCGAATTGAAAATCGGTTAAGTTCGTGATCGCGCATTTTGAATGGTTCCAAAGATTTCAGATTTTGATTTCTAATTCTATTAATAAAAACGGATAAAACATGTAAAGCACGTAAACAATTAAAAATTAAAACACGAGAACGTAAAAACGTAAACGGGACTTTAAAGAAAACGTGACATTTAAGCAACTATATCTAATTTAAGCCCTACGAAAGCAAATTTAATTTTAATTAACCCTAAATGACTAAAAATATTTTTCAAAAAAAGAATTTTATTTTTTTGATTTTGATTTTATTTATTTTAAATTAAAAACGAATTTTAATCTAAAAAATTAATTAAAAATACTAAACTAATCCTAAAAATTTTAGAAAAATTATGGAAAGTACCTAAAACTGATTAGAATGCATGAAAAATGTTAACTTGAAAATTGGCTTAAAGAATAAATAGCAAATAAGCACATAAGCTCGTATAAGCATAAAGAAGAAAAGACTACAAGAAATAAATGGTGCACTACTTATACTGAAAAAGTCCCAAGGGCATGGCGGTAAGTATGTGTGAGTGTAAAGGCTAGGTCGCAGGTTCGAGTCCTGGACCTATCCTTTTTATAAAAACTTTTTATTTTGAAAATTTCTTTTTGGAAAAGCTTAACATCACTAAAATAAGCATTTTTAACAAAATGACTTTTTGCTGAAAACCTGTAATAAGCTAGGTAAAACTAGCTTAAAGATGACAGATTCTGAAATCCTAAAAATGAACAAAGAAACAAAACTGTTTAAACTTTTAAAACTTAATAAGCTAAGGAGAAAAGAAAATTGACTAAAACTAACTTAAGGCTATTCCTAATAAGAACAAAAGATAAAATAGCACATTTATAAGCCTGAAATAAGCTAAGTAGGAGCCCAACAGTACTAACTTTGAGTTA
>BQNB010212925.1:0-10098 GCA_026074375.1 Tanacetum coccineum
GGTTTACCTTTTTTATTTTTCATAGGACTGTTAAGCGTTGAGCTATTTTGTGTGAATTTTTCAGATTTTTTTATACACGTTTAGTATTTTTTTTATAATTTATTTCCTTTCAAAACTTTAAAAAATCATAAAAAATAAAATATTAATCAGAAAAATATAAATCTTTTTTCTAAAATTTTATTTTTTCATATATTTTGTAGGAAAAATATAAAAGTTTCTGTAAGGTTAATTTTTCAAAAATTTATTTTTAAAGAACGGGTTTTGACCCCGTTTTTGTTTTGACTCGTTTTTGGGTCAAACGACCTCCGTTTTCGTTCTAGTTTTTTTTTACTTCATTATTTGTCATTTAGAATACATTTGAAAAGAAAAATTTAGTCTAGGGTTTAATTTGCAAAATTTAGGTTTTTAACCCTCGCGTTTTTAATTTTACGTCTACGTTTTAGATTTAAATAGTTCTAGCTTTCGTTTTTAGGCTTTATTTAATCGTTTTTGCATTTTTAACTTGTAGTAATAGAAAACCAATCATAATTTTGTCCTATCCAAACACCGATCATCAATTCGTCATTCGATTTTCCATTCAAGCCTCGTTGGGACATAACGACCCGGGAATCATACTTCCGGTTACATATATATTTTATTTTGTGAATTATTAACCAATCCCTAGTCAAGGGTATTGGGTTGATTGTTTGCTTATATTATATATATATATATATATATATATATTATTGACGAATCAGTGAGTCAAAAGAAATGAGGGATTCAGTAAGCTTAAAAATAGAAAGAGAGATGTGTGAATAAAAACAAAAATGAGTGATTATGTGAGAAAAAGAAATGAGAGAAATTGTATAACACCCCCAGTTTTTACATATAGCAGCGGAGGCTAATCTGGGGTATTATTTCATAGTACAACAGTCATAATCATAGAAAATGACTTGAAAGAGACATTTAAAAAAAATAAGTTATCATTCATTATTTCATCAGAGTTTTTACAAACAGAGGTCCCAAAATCTACATGAAAACATAAAGTTTGAATGATAACAGTTTAACCATCTTCAAGTCTGTGCCACTCCATGCCATAAGATGTTCAGTTACCTAAGATAAACATGCTAAAAAGGTCAACACAATGGTTGAGTGAAATTCATAGGTTTATAATAAATAGTGTGAATACAAGTCATCATAAGAGTGGGTTACGTTGTTATACACCCATAAGTGTAATAATTGCAATGAGTACAATTATTATGGAAAACAGTATTATTGCGTCTAAGCTCATGGCACTCAAACTGACTAGTGTATATATCAATAATGATATATATAAAGATAATGGCCCCCGTGTAGGTAATTGCCATATACCTATGAGTTTCAAATATAGTGCGTTTGGTTACCTATCCGGCTAACACAAACGGGATTCGTCAATCCCAATAGGCCTATTCACAATATTCACGTTCACTCGCAAGTGATTAATGGTCCATGATGGTGGGGGTATTTTGGCATAAAGGGACTTAGACAACAAATGCAATAATATATTAGGATAGCATACATTTAGAAAACACGTGTATTCATGGTTTATAACATGTATACCCTCACGGGTTTATGAAATAGAAGATTTAAAAGTAAGGCTATGAACTCACCTTAACAGTATAGGGAAATCTGATTGATGGCAAAAGTATATCAAGTGAAAGTAACGGCTTCGTCACGCAACCTAGGGTAATATGTCAAGTCTTAGTGTGATAGTTTATGTTTCAAAACTTCATAAAGTTTAACGTATGATTTATTAAATTATGGAAATATTGTATCGCTGTTCGGGCTATCATAATCCAGAGGCCACGTAGTATCGTTTGAGGAGCCAGACACTTTAAATCGTAAACCCAACAAACTCGTCAAAACAAAAACTCAAATGAAACCCTTCATATGAAATTCCCTAGTAACGTGATACGATAAGATTTTAAGTTTCTTCAAAAGTTAGTTGATGATAAATTATGTTAAATATATAACGAAATAATGCGTCGATTTATGATTAATAACGATCAAATGTGTCGGGTTTATTATAAAAATCGAGTTTTTAATTATTAATATATATTTTTCATTAATTTATATAAAATAAATATTTTTATATTTTTAAGTTTGTAAATTTGGCTATATTATACCCTTGGTGTATAAGCTTTACAAACTTTAGTCCTTTATATCTAAAGTATTTATAATTCAAACCTTTACTTTGAAAACTTGGCAAAATAGGTCCTTATAGTTTATATCTTTATAACAATGGACATTTTCAGCCCCTTTAGTTATAATTTTAGAAAGTTACGATATATACCCCTATGCATGGAAATATTTGCAAAAACAAGTCCAAAAAGCCATGCAAGTTATTTTAAGATTCCAACATGATATTTTCAGGTTTATAGTTATTAGAATAAAGCTAAAAATACGTTGTTCTAACATACAAAAGTTAGAAAAAGATTCGGTAGCTAGAAAATCAAAAAAACGGGTCATTTTTAGGGTTTTAATAAAAACACATGGGTTTTGAGATTCAAAGCTTCAAAACAGAGGGCTTTTTTTTTTTCATTTAATATGATTCTTAAGAGTATTATGGAACATTCTATACATATATAAGTTATGGAATAGATCTTAGTCTTACTTGAAGTAAATGCGTCGAAATAGGTTTTTATTGAATCGATATTGCCTAGTAACGACTTCAAGGGCTCCTTTTTCTTGATTCTTGGTGCTAAACTGAGCTTTAGGGACTTCTATGATATTTTTAGCTGCTAGGGAATGGTTAGAATCCATTTGAGTATGTGTGATTGAGTTTTGAGGGATGATTGAAAGGTTGCTTGGTTCGTGTACTTTATAGTGAAAGACCCTTAATGCCCACGCTACTTCGGTGTAAGATTCTAGGCTGATTTTGTCAGTATTGCGGCTATGAGGGTGGAGTCATTTAAGCTAGAAACTAGATATGAGATGTGGAGGGGGGTTTGGAGGCCACAACTAGGATTATGGTGAAAGGATGTGTGACAAACCACCTTGGTGGCCAAGTATATTAGCAAGGAGGTGATGGAGGTGCTTGCTAGGCTGCTTGGTGACATAAGGGTGAGGTCATGGAGGTGCTTGGTTTAAAAATGGGTAAAAATGGGTGAAAATGGGTATCGGGTTGGTTTAGGGTTTTGGACTTTTAGATTGAGTTAGGGTTAGGGTTTAGGATAGATTAAGGTATAGGTATTTGTGTTAGATTACGATTAAGGTTTAGGATTAAGGTTTAAGGTTTAGGATTAAGTTTTAGGGTTTAGTTTTAAGGTTAAAGTGAAATTAGGGTTTAGGGTTTTGTTTTTAGGGTTTAGGGTTTTAGATTAGGGTTTAGGATGAATTAGGGTTTAGGTTTAAGGTTTAAAAGTCATGCATTAAGTGCTTGTACCTTGTACTAAAGTGGTGGTAAGAAACCAAAGTGATTTAGGAGGTAAAATGACCTAATTTGACTTTCTTGCATTATTGACTTATACATTGAGCTTTAGAAAGTTGTAACTTGATTTAGGAGGGAAAAGTTATTCAAATGTGGTGCATTGATACTTGTACACATGCTTTAAAGGCTTGTACATTCATTTTTTATGTATACATTACATATAATTAGGGTTTTGATATAAACCTTAACGTTTAATGCTTGTTTTGAAATAACGTTTTGAAAAGTACGTTATATAGATAATGTACTTGGTAAAAATAATATTAAGATATAGACTTGACATATTAGGATGTTTACATGATATAAACATAGATATAGATGGCATTTATAGAGGTTGTGTGAGCTCGTTTTCCTTAGAGATGCAAGTTACGTTGCATAATGTAATAAAGCAAAATATTTCCTGTAAAAAGGTGGTATATATATAATAGATGGATATTACAGTGCATCTAATTTAATAGATGGATAATTACATTGATGAAAATTGCGGGTTGTTATATATTGTGAGATGAAAAACAGAAAGAGAGTTTGTGAGAATCTAAGTTTATGATGGAAATGCTTGTTGGAATAGCATTGGTGTTTATACTGCTAGGCATAAACTTAATACTGGCTAGGATTAAGAGATATTACTTCAGTCATATCTATATACTGCCTGTGAAGTTTAATACGGGCTGGGCGGCCGAAGTTATATACTGTTAGTGTCTAAAATTAGTACACGGTGGGTGACCGTTAGTACTATTTGAGGTATAACAAAATTTTTAATTAATTAAATAGCCGTTGAGATATTTCCGCTAACAACTTGCTTATAGGGGTCTATGATTTGGAAATTTCGTGATATTTCTTTCTTTTATACGATTTCTTCCTCATAAAGATTCAATCTTATTAAGTCGGTCAAATCAAAACCATAAGCTCTCTCTACAAAATCTCAATCCACTTTACCAAACTCTCATATTCTCATCCACAATCCAGAAGTTTACTCACTTTTTTAGCAATCACATAGCTAATTTGGAATTTTGCGACGAAGCACTAATAGTGGTGCCTAGTTACAAAAGTCAAAGGCATGAAGGTTCAGCAAATCATGATTCTCACTGCAATTCACACCACTCATGCCTTTTGAAGAATCCAACTATTATGCTCACCTATAAACATTTTATGGCAAACTGCTTGCTTTAACATAATGAGGATAGAGTTGTCTGGGTGATTACTGCTACATAACATAAAGCTTAAGGAATTGGTTACTGAGCCTCCATTAGAAGACATATTTAAAGCTGAGATCTGAAGGTCTTAAAACTCTCCTTACTATAGAAATTTTTGAGCAATTGGCTCTTTTGGGGTATGTAACTACTTCTGATAGCTTAACCTTCCAAAAAGGTTACTTTTCCCCACAGTGGAAGTTCTTTATACATACCATACTCCACTGTTTGAGTCCTAAGAAGACTACTTGGGAGCAGTTTAGTAGTAACATAGCTACTGCTATCATTTGCCTGGCAACTAACCGTACCTTTAACTTTTTCAACTTCGTCTTTGAGGCTATGGTAAAGAACATAGATAGTAAGTCAAAGTTTTTGATGTATCCTAGATTCATTCAAATATTTTTGAACAAGCACCAAATACTGCTTTTCCCACATACAAGAACTTATCCTACTCCTACCCTTACACACAAGTTGTTTAGCAACATGAAGAGAATCTCCAAGGGATATTCTAGGGTGGTTACTCCATTGTTTAACACAATGTTGGTTCAGCATCAGGATGAAGAACCATCTCACGAAACTACACATGAGTCATCTCCTTCGAGAATAACATCCTCATCATCCTTATCACCTCAAACACATCCATCCACCTCACAACCGCAAACAACATTTATTGTAGAGGAGCCTGCTCCAATGCCCCATGAATCACCTCTCCAAAGTGTTCACTCACTTAGATGTGATGAGGGTAGCTTAACACTTAATGAATTGACGGTTCTGTGTACCACATTATCCAAGAAGGTGGAGGATTTGCAGAATGATTTGTAGCAGACCAAGAAGGTTTATAGTTCTGCTCTCACAAAGCTTATTTTAAGAGTGAAAAAGTTAGAGAAGCAAGTCAAGACAAGCAAAGCTATGAGAAGAGTAAGGCTAGTTCTTTTAGAAGATGAAGATGCTACATAGGATTCTTCTAAACAGGGGAGGAAGTTCTCTAAAATTAATACAGATCCTTTTATTTCATTGGTACAAGATGAAGGACCTTCATGGTTTCAGGAGGATGCAGAGATTCAGGAGAAGATTAGTGATGATACTGAGGTATTGCTAGAAGAAGAAGAACCTACTGAGATTGTGGAAGATCAGGGTAGTGGTGAAAAAGGTGAAAAAGAAGTTAGTACTGTTGGAGCAGAACATAGTACTGTCATTCCTGAAGTTAGTACTGCTACTGCAAATTTAGTATACATCAGAAGGAGTGTAGAAAAGAGAAAAGATAAAGGAAAAGCTATTATGAGAGAAGATGAATCTGTTCAGAAGAAGACAAAGAAGCAATTGGAGCAAGAAAGACTTAGTCATGAAACAACTATTAGATTGTAAGAACAGATTGATGAAGAAGAAAGAAAAAGGATTGCTAGAGATGCAGAAATAGCTAAAAAGTTACAAGAAGAATATGATAGATCAAGACAAGAACAAGAAGTTGTAGCTAAAGATGATCAAGCTCATGTTATTGATTGGAGTGATCCTGCTGTGATAAGATATCATGCACAACAAAATAGGCCTTACTCTGTAGCTGAAGCCAGGAAGAACATGTGCATATATTTGAAGAATCAGGGAGGATTCAAGATAAGTCACTTTAAAGGAATGAGTTATGATGACATAAGACCTATATTTGAAAGAGTATGGGATCAAAATCAATCATTTGTACCCATGGATTCTGAAAAAGAAAAAGACAGTGAAAAGAAAGGAAGTAGAAAGGAATCACTTGCTAGAAAAAGAGCAACAGAAAAGCAAAGTGAAGAAAGTACAAAAAGGCAAAAGATAGAAGATGATATAAAGAAGGAAGAACTTAAAGCCTATTTGGATCTGGTTCCAAGAGAAGAATTTGCTATGGAAATTAAATCTTTGGCTACTAAGTATCCAATAGTTGATTGGAAGACTCATGTCCTGACTGAAAACTTTATGTATTATCAAATCATCAAAACAGATGGAGGATCAAAGAATTACAAATTTTTTAGTGAGATGCTTGATAATTTTAACAGACAGGATGTAATGGATCTACACAGACTTATTAGAGAGAAAGGTATACAACATCAAGACCAAAAGGATATGACTTGATGTTATGGGGAGATCTGAAGATCTTATTTCAACCGAATGAAGAAGATGAAGTCTGGAGGCATTAACGTGAATACAATTTGATAAGCTGGAGACTATTTGATTCATGTTGAATTCATATCTTGTTGATAGACAATGGAATTGACATTCATATGATGATAGAGAAGAAGTATCCACTTACTCAAGAAATGCTATCAAAGATGTTAAGCAGAAAACTAGAGGTTGATCATGAAAATGAGATGGCATTTGAACTTCTAAGGTTTATAAGATCACAAGTACAATAGTAGAAGAGTGTTTGAAAGAATCCCCATCAGAAGAAGACTAGAAGATTTGATTCAGAAGAAACTTGAGATTTGAGGGTAAATCACAAGTTTAGGGGAGGATTGTAGGGAATAAATCTTCACAAGATAGTACTGCTAGTCAAAGAGGTTAATACTGCTCTTATTATAACTAACAGTATAAACTGAGTTAGTACTGCTAGTATAATATTAGTACTGTTAGAGTTATTTTGTACTGCCAGAGATGATTAATACTGCTGAAGACTTAAGACTACAAGAAGAAGATTGCATTAAGATAAAGACGTATAAGAAGATATATATGGAATTGCAAGAATAAGAAAAGCCGTTCATGATAAGATCAATCGAGTGGATGTAATCTAAGAGTAATAACTTAAAAGAATAGCAAGAAACGTAACTCATTAGACTGATAGAATCTCTTAAAAGATTGTTAGATATCTAATAACGGACACCTTGTTTATAAAAGGATAGCCTAGGTTAATGTGTATAGACACACTTTTTAGAGATTGAATTCATAGTTTTGGCAAGCATCAAAGTTGTAAACCCTATTACAAGAGAATTAATACTCTGACTAATTGAATCTAAAAATATTGGAGTTTTTGGTTATATCTTTTTTATACAAGATTACAGTATTATTCATAAACTTCAATGTATTAAGGTGTAGATTCCGCATACACTTTAGTATACAAACAAAGTTTCTACAAAAAGTTATTTTGGATTTATCCAAGGTAATTTAACCTTAGACAACCTAAGGAATCGATCAAGGTTTGGGATCAACAGCGTTGTACCCGTTAGCCCGATAATAAAATGAAATAATAATAAAATATTATTATTTTATATAATTTTTTCCAGTGTTTATGTGTATATATTTATATATAAATATATATATATATATATATATATAAAATATAAATTATAATTCTATATATATATATGAATTATATATATATATTATATCAATCGAAAGAATGGATTAATTAACTTGTTTCAGACTCTTGCTCATTTTGTTTCGTCGGTTTTTCGAGGAGTATTTTTGGTCGATTGCACCATTTAACAGATTTGGGGTGTTTGAGTCGTATGGTATTGGTGTCACGCTTTGCCCAAGTGTTTTCTTGAGTCGTTTTCACGTAATTACCACATAACTATAAAATGAGATAAAGTGTTGATACTGAGATAAAATCTTGGAAATAAGACAACAATCTTTGATTATGAGTTTAAACGTAAAAAAAGGAAGTAAACGAATAGAATGTTATGAATTTAAAATGGGATTTTAGGATGAAAATGAGGATTTGCAGGAGTTAAGACAAATGCTTATACAATAAGATAATTTTGTGCAAGTATTGATGAAGTAGGTATATATTAGGTCTAAAATGGGACATTAACTGGACTAGGTCGTGTGCGGGCGTCATTGCATTTGCTTGTGTGATTGAGATTGGGTAGCTAAAGACTTGCTTGAGGTGAGTTCTCGTAGCCCCACTTTTTACTGGTTTTCCGTTGGGGGAAAGTGATACTCAAATGTGTTTGAAATGTTTTGAATTGAACTGTGCGAAATGTGGTTTTGTTTTTGGACAAGTTATGTGCTTATGACTGCTATGTGAATATTAAGTGTTTGGATCGGATGGGTACGCCTACCCAGTGATTTTGATTTTGGGAGCGGATGGGTACGCCTACCCAGGTTGTGTGAGGTCCTGCCCTAATATAGTGCTCCAGCTGGTAGGCCCTTTAGGTGCGTAAGTGACATATTGTGATTGACTAGCTGTGGTGCTATGTCTTGGATTATTGTGATTGACTAGCTGTGGTGCTATGTCTTGGATTATTGTGATTGACTAGTTGTGGTGCTATGTCTTGGAGTGTATGCATAAATATTCACTGTCATATAGCACTATTGTCTACTGTTGAAGTATTGGCACAACTTTTGGGTTTAAGGTCAAACCTACGAGCTCACCAACATTATTGTTGACGTTTTCGAGTATCATTTTCAGGTGTGTCAAAACAAAGGTATGTGATTGGTGTTGGAAGAGAAAAGATGTAACCCAAGGGGACTGGGTAGAGATGGACGTGGTTTTGGAATTATGTTAAGATTTTAACCTGTAAAGTTTTGTAAACTTCAGTTTTATGAATGTAAATTATAAAGTGTATGATCTTATATCTTATGCGATGAAAGATATCGGCGCATCCCGTGTTTCTGCCACTGACAGGGTGTGACAGATTGGTATCAGAGCCAAGGTTATAGAGAATGCCGATTTTTATAAAATAAAAAGCGCAACTATAGCCAGAAAGTGAAGTCTATTTTTAATAAAACCTCAAACATGGCGAAAGTTGAATAACCCGAGCAGTTCATGGTATTATTCCTAAATTTCGCATAGCCTGATCAACTATGCTTAATTCATGAAGGACTATGAAATGATGGGGTTAGTTTTCTAAAGCTATGTTAGGGGGAGGGAAAGGAAGTGTGAATAGTGTGACCACCTAAAAATGATAGAATGTAAAGTGATAAGAACACTCACGAGGGTTGAAATATAAGAATGCTTGCGAGCATTGTAATTGATTGGTTTGTGATATCCGTGTCACCCTTAGTTGCGAGCATTAGAATTGATTGGTTTGTGATATCCGTGTCGCCCTTAGTTGCGAGCATTGGAATTGATTGGTTTGTGATATCCGTGTCGCCCTTAGTTGCGTGCATTGGATTGTTAGATGATTTGTGGTATCTATGTAGCCTTAGTTGCATACATAGGATTGATAGTTGATTGATGGTTCCATGATGCTTTGGTTGTGCATGCATTGGGTTGATGGTTGATTTGTGTTGCCATGTGGCTATAGTAGTGCGATCCTTAAATGATTAGGTTCGATTTTGGTTTTCCATGCTGCCTTAGTTGCGCAAGCATTGGACGAAAGGATTGGCCTGTAGTTTCCCTATTGCCTTAAATAGGTTGCATATTGCCTTAAGGGTTTTAGTGGAAAAATTTTCGCGGGTAGCGACGTGATTTGGTGATATGTTTTTATGGAGTATGTGTTTTGTGCAATGACCAGTGGTGCTCATTGGTGCCAGGTTTGGTCGGTGATTATC
>BQNB010212927.1:0-10097 GCA_026074375.1 Tanacetum coccineum
CTTTTAGATTTTAATTTTGATTTTTAGCTTTTTAAATTAATTTTAGAAAATAGATTTTTATTATAAAAAGTAGTTAAAAAAAGTTTTCTTAATTTTTATCATATTTAAGACTATTCTAAAGTAGAAAATCATTTTTTTGGAATTTTTAAGGATTAATTTGTTATTTTCTAGAATTTTAATTGATTAAATAGTTTTTTAATTCATAATTAATTATTAAAAATCCAAAAAAAATTAATTTCTTTTTAGTTAATTTTATTTGATCATATTTGAGGTTTAGAAACTAAGTTTACATCTGTAGGGTTTAATTTTGCCTTAGTTGGTAATCAGTCGCGTTTTTAGGATTTCCCGTTTTCGTTTTTAGTTTAAATTTGTGTTGCTTTAATTGTTTTTAGTTTAAATTGCCTTAATTTTCCTGTAGCTTTAGAAATCCAATTATAATCTTGTTCCATTCAAGCATTGATTATCAAAACGACTCTCGGCTTTCAATTGCATTCCTCGTTAGGGAAACGACCCGGGAATCATACTCCCGGATTACTATAATTGTGATTTTTTGATTCTTACCTTCTTATATTTATATTTATATAAGTATTTTATATTTATATATTATATATCAAAAAGGGGGTATAATCTAAAGTGATCAGTGCACTGCCTAGGGAGTTGTAAAACTTCTCGTGTAGAAGTCCTACGACGACCGCACATCATGGAGCAAGTCCATACACATACCTCTCAATCATTCTACTCTCTGGAGTTACCAAATATGGAACTAACCTAGCCAACTCATGAAACCTATCAGTATACGCATCATGGCCAGCCCCGACCATGGCGTAATTCCACAACTCAGATTCTAACTTTTGCATCTCATGACTAGGACAAAACTCTTGTATCATCATAAACTTAAAGTCATTCAATGACATACTAACAACAACTTCCTGGCTTAGCGTGCAGATCTGAGAGTTCCACCACGTTAAAGCCTTATCCACAAATGAACCAGCAGTGTATTTCACTTTTTGGTCAATACTACAACCACTCATATCATGCACAGACTCCATTTTCTCAATCCAACGAGTAAGAACTACATCACCTCCCTTACCATCATATTCCTTAGGGTTACAAGCTAAGAACTCCTTATATGAACAACCTACCCAGTTGCCATTTACTATCACATTCCCAATGTTCTCCTGAACATTCTTATTAACCACATTACCATTTTGATTTTCAACATTTCCTCGGTTACTAACTTGACCTAGCATGGCGGGTAAGAGGTTCTACAATTATTGGGCAATGATCGTCGAGAAGTCGGGTGCTCCCCCATTGGCTCCCTCTACATTCCCATTGACTCCCTCTACACCCTCATTAGCTCCCATTCCTTGGTCATTTCCTTAACCATTCAAATCATCAACACGCTCATCATTACCTTCCGTAGGTCTTTTAACCCTTCCACCTCTACCAACCTGTACACTCGTTCCTCTCTTAATGATTCGGTAGCAGGCCGGCCAGCACTTCGGGTCCTCATTTTTGGCGGCATTATCTATACGAGGAAGAACATGGGCAACGTTAGGTAGGTAGGAGGACTAGCATATATATAGAATATCTTACTATATATATACAGATATACACATAACACCACCCTACGGTATCAACATCGATTTTTGTGAACAACATTACTAAGTATGAGTGAGTTGTGATACGCTTATAACTACGTTGGCCACCGTACTTATATTCACATCCTTTCCCAGTAATATTCAATATTGAGCTCACACATTTCAATGACTGACATAACTAAAGCACCAAACCGCGAACACACAAAATCAAACAAAAGCGAAACACCGCTCACATAGATCCTATACGCTACTAAGTGGTGGATCTTAGGTTATAGTCTAGGCTAATCCACCTAGTTCTCTATAACCTTGGCTCTGATTACCAATCTGTCACACCCCGACAATGGCGGAAACTCGGGTATGCAACATAATGATCAATCATAACATAAGATACAAAATAAAGAAAACTACAATGCATAAACTTCAAGTGTTTGGAAGACCATCAACCACGATCAACCTCGAGTGATGTCCCAAATCACTATTAAAATCCACAATCTCTTACAATTATCCAAAAGCCCTCACAGGGGTCCAAATCCAAACTTAAACCAAAATTTCTAAATACTAAAGCCGAATAAAATAAACAAGCAAGACTTCACATGAAAATCCACACGGTATACTTCTAAGCCTGCTATCACACATCACCAAACTATCCCTCTTTCACTTCACCTGAAAATGATACTCGAAAATGTCAACAATAATGTTGGTGAGCTCGTAGGTTTGACCTTAAACCCAAAAGTTGTGCCAATATTTCAAACAGTGGACAATAGTGCTATATGACAATGAATATATGCAAACAATCCCTGACATAGCATCCCTGCTAGTTAATCACCATATGCCACTTACGTACCTAAAGGGCCTACCAGCTGGAGCACTAAAATTAGGGCAGGACCACACACAAACTAGGGTAGGAGTACCCATTCGCTCCAATAATCACACAAATACTGGGTAGGCGTACCCATCCGATCCAACAATCATGCAACACATAATATTCACATAGCAGTCATAAGCACATATCTTGTCCCAAAAACAAAACCACATTTCACACAGTTCAATTCAAAACAGTTCAAAACACATTTGAGTATCATTTTCCCCCAACGAAAAACAGTAGAAAACTGGGGCTACGAGAACTCACCTCAAGCAAGTCTTTAGAAACCAAATCTTAATCACACAAGAAAATGCGACGACGCCGGCACACGACCTAGTCCAGTTAATGTCCCAATTTAATCATCCATTTCCAAAATAATCTTCATGTTTGATGCATAGAGTTTAGACGCGTTGTACAATTACTCATAACAATTTAGTAGTGTGATGGTTGACGACATATCCCAATAATCATATCAATCCCATTACTCAATAATACATACTTATACTATTTTAGAGAAATAGATAAGTAATATACGTAAATATTTATAATTAATAATTATACATATATCTCGGTAAGTTCATTCGGTAACCTTGGTCACCATGAAAATAATCATATTAGAGTTAAAAATAAAACGTTTACTCATAGTAAACATATTCGAGAAGTTTCGAGAAAAATTATATTTTACGTCTTTTAGTGAATTTATTAAAATAATTAAATAATATTTTATTATTTAAAATTCAAAATCATGTTTTTAGGTAAAACTTGTAAGTATAAATTTTTTACGAAATTTCGACATGACCTGTACGCTCATACAACGTTTTCCAAGGTTTCAAACCTTATTTTCAACACTTTTCATAAATTCGACACTTTTCGACAAAATTCCAAAATCTCAATTTTTAACGTTTACTAAAACGTTTTCCCCAAAATATCGTTCAATGTCACTTCGTAGATACATTTTCACTTTCAAAAGTCCGTCAAAACTCTTAAAACGACTAAATATCGCTTATTGGGCTTTAAGGCCCAATAAGGGTCCATTAAGATATTTATAAGTCCAAAATACGATTGAAGTCCAAAACGAAGGTCCATTTACATACATAAGCTTATACTAATAAGTAGAAAATAATCTGGACCACAATAAGCTCTCCCATTAAGCCACGGCTTAAATAGACTTATTGGGCCGTGAGTCCATAAGCTCCAAAATACGTATATTAAGCTTGAAATAAGATAATAAACTACGTATCGCATTTGGTTACTTCCATAAGCCTCAAAAATAGTCCACAACATATGCCATAACACAAAAATAGTCAAAATCACTTTCCTAGTGATTTTGGATAGGTGACGTAGCATTTAAGCCCAAAATAAGCTAAGAAATAGCTTAAAAATAAGTCCGAATAAGCTATACAAGCTATTATAAAAAATAAGCTATATAGCAACATATGTTATTCAATCATCACGACCACAACATCAAAACTACAAAAACCCCATTCTTTCTTTTTTTATTCGACGAACCAAACACACCCCTTTTATTCGTTTCGTTTCCAAAAATCGATTTTCACGACGATCAACTTGTACAACTAACATCTATGCATCAAGATAAACTCAAAAGGACAAACGAAATTTAAATTTGAAAACTTACAACTTTAAAAATGTAGATTTTGACATGAACCGGACAACTCAAACGTTGTTTAATTGAATACCCGAGCACTATAATCAACCTGATATATCACCAATCTTCATGCTTTTCATCAAAATTTTAAAAATTATAAGAGTTGTGTGTGTGGCTTAGTTCGGATGCCAAGAGGGAGAGAAAGAGAGATATTTTTGTGAAAAAATGAACTATGTGTTTCAAGAATGCCAAAAGGAATCTTTGCATGTACAATCTTTAGACAACCATGCTAAAAAAAGCCTCCTTGTCTCCTCTTGGGTTCAACCGCAGACAAAGGATCCTAGGGGGTTCGGGTTCTTCTTTTCGTGTCGGGATCACTTAAATACTCGTAAAACTCAATCGTAAAATTTACCCCAAAGTTAATTAGCATTGTTATTCACCTTAAAAATACTTTTCCATTAACCTAGAGTATTCACACCACATATTTACACTTTAAACCAGTTCAAAACTTATTTGGACATTAACGGACGTGTCAGACTCGTTTTTTTCAAAATTCACGAGGCAAACCACCCGAAACACAAATAACACAATAATACCTTCCAAAAGGGATTATTAATCATAATAAACCATAAATAACCATAATTCTTAACAAAATCACCACCGTCAACACGGTACAAAATCTAAATAAACTGACAAAAGTTAAATAGTCACAGGACTATAAATAAAATTTTCAAAACACAAAAAGGGAAAAGGTTACATTCTACCCCCCTTAAAGAATTTCGTCCCCGAAATTCAACTACTAACATCACTAAACAAATGTGGGTACTTCAATTTCATCTGATCTTAAACTCTCTTTCTAAAATTTCCACAGGCTCTTCTATAAAATTCAGCTTAGCATCAACTTGAATCTCATCCAAAGGCACTTATAGTGTTGGATCAGCAAAACACTTCTTAAGGTTCGACACGTTGAACGTGTCATGAACACCATTCAATTCCTCAAGTAAATCTAATCGCTAGGCCACAGGGCCTACCTTTTTAATAATCTCAAAAGGTCCAACAAATCTAAGTGCTAACTTCTCTTTCTTCCCAAAGCGTACCACACCTTTACAAGGCGACACTTTAAGCAAGACATAGTCACATACACTAAAATCTAGAGGCTTCCTCCTCTTATCAGCATAACTTTTTCTGGCGATCACGTGCAGCCTTAAGTCTATCCTTAATCTGCGAGATCTTTTTAGTAGTCTCTTGCACTAACTCATGTCCTATCAACCGACCTTCTCCAACCTAGCCTACATAATTGGCGAACGACACTTTCTACCATACAATGCCTCAAACAGAGCACATCTCACACTAGAATGATAACTATTGTTATACGAAAACTCAACCAACGGAAGAAGAACATCCCACCTTCCTCCGAAGTCCAAGACGCACGCTCTAAGCATATCTTCCAAAGTCTGAATAGTATGCTCACTCTGACCATCGGTCTGAGGGTGATAAGCCGTACCCATGTCTAAACGAGTTCCTAATGCCTCTTGCATTGACTGCCAAAACCTTGATGTGAAATGACTATCACGATTTGATATAATCGAGATCGGCATACCATGTCTAGTAACTATCTCATTCAAATATAATCTAGCCAATCTATCCATCTTATATTCCTCAAGAATAGGTAGAAAATAAGCAGACTTAGTCAATCGGTCCATAATGACCCAGATTGTGTCATGCCCACTACTAGTCCTAGGCAACTTAGTCATAAAATCCATAGCTATTCCTTCCTATTTCCATACAGGAATCTCAGGTTACTAGAGCAAGCCAGATATCCTTTGATGCTCAGCCTTAAGCTTTAAACAAGTCAAACACTTACTAACATACTCAGCTATGTCCTTTTTCATTCCTGGCCACCAATACCTATCTCTCAAATCATAATACATCTTATCAGCTCCTGGGTGTACAAAGTACTTTGACTTATGGGCTTCATCCATTATCAGGGTTCTTACCTCACCCTTTAAAGGTACCCATATTCGATCCAGGTAGTACAAAGTCCCATCACTTCTCTGTTCTATCATCTCATCTAAACCTTTCTGTACTCTTGCAAACTCATCCACAACCACTTTTTGAGCCATTAGTATCCTATCCTTAATACTCGACTGAAGGGTTATATTCATAGCTTTAACTCTCTTAGTCTTTACTCTTTCCTTCCTACTTAGGGTATCAACCACCACATTCGCCTTACCAGGATGGTAGCGAATTTCACAATCATAATCACTAAACAACTCTATCCAGCGATGTTGTCGCATATTCAACTCTTTCTGACTAAAGATATGCTAAAGACTCTTATGATCCGTATAGATGACACTCTTTGTCCTATACAGATAATGTCTCTAGATCTTAAGTGCAAACACGACCGCACCCAACTCTAAATCATGGGTAGTATAATTCTTCTCATGAATTTTTAACTGCCTAGACGCATAGGGTATCACCTTACCTCTTTGCATTAACACACAACCTAGTATTATATCGGACGCATCACAATATACCACAAAGTCTTTCGGTCTATTGAGAAGAGCTAGAACAGGCGCATTGCACAACTTATCCTTCAAGGTTTGACATGCCAATTCCTGTTCCTTGCCCCAATCGAAAGTCTTACACTTCTGAGTCAAGATAGTAAGAAACTTAGCTATCTTAGAAAAGTTCTTAATGAACCTACGGTAATATCCAGCCAATCCTAAGAATGAACAAACCTCAGTCGGAGTTCTAGGGGCTTTCCAATTCTTAACAGCTTCAATCTTACGAGGGTCTAGATGAATCCTATTACCATTTATCACATGCCCAAGAAACTGTACTTCTCTTAGCCAGAATTCACACTTAGAAAACTTGGCATACAGTTTCTCCTTTTTGAGCTGTCCCAAGACTAACCTTACGTGTTTTACATGCTCCTCTCGAGTCTTAGAGTAGATTAAGATATCGTCTATAAACACTATCATAAATTTATCAAGATAAGGCCTAAAAACTCTATTCATCAAATCCATGAATACTGCTGGTGCGTTAGTCAGACTAAAGGGCATTACTATGAACTCGAAATGTCCATAACGAAATCTAAACGCAGTCTATGGAATGTCACCCTCATGCACTCTCAGCTGATGATATCCAGACCTAA
The DNA here is from genome assembly GCA_026074375.1 of Tanacetum coccineum. NCBI lineage: Eukaryota > Viridiplantae > Streptophyta > Magnoliopsida > Asterales > Asteraceae > Tanacetum > Tanacetum coccineum. The sequence continues at coordinate 7,227 of BQNB010212927.1, forward strand.
GATCTATCTTTGAGAAAAACTGCGACCCTTGTAGTTGATAAAAAAGATCATTAATTCTAGGAAGTGGATAACAATTCTTAACAGTTAACTTGTTCAATTCTCTATAATTAATGCACATCCTAAAAGAACCATCCTTTTTCTTAACGAACAACACCGGCGCTCCCTAAGGTGTTGATCTTGGTAGAATGAAACCTTATTCTTGGAGTTCCTTGAGTTGTCCCGATAACTCCTCCAATTCAGAAGGTGCCAACCGATAAGGAGACTTTGTTGCCGGCGTTGCTCTAGGGATTAACTTATTTTGAAACTCAATTTCTCAAATAGGCGGTAATCCATATAGATCATCTGGGAATACTTCACGAAAATCTCTAACCATGACAATCTCTTCTTGTTTCTTATCACCAGCCTTAGCACCTATCAAAAATATCGCTTTCTCTTCTAGTCTATCTCCTAATACTCTAAGCACCTTGCCATCCGGTAATGGTATCCTCACCACCTTCTCATGGCAAATTATTTCAGCCTTATAATTGGACAACTAGTCCATGCCTATAATCACATCAAAACTCCCATGCCCAAAAGGTATCAAGTCGATGTCAGAACACAAAAAGGGGAAAGGTTACATTCAATATCTACTTGTAATGCTAATATCTGTGACACTATCATATTGTCCATATAAACAAACGAATGTCGTGTTGTTTAACTACGTGTATGATGTTGTGCCATGCACAAGTGGGAGAAACTTTTATTGTATGCAAGGTACAACACATGACAATAACAATATGATTAAAGGTTCTCTTGACCGTAAGGTAAGAAATAATATGTCGAGATATGAATTAAAGACTACTTCAAGTAAAATGTTTATGTGTTTTCAGAATGTCTAAAATAATAAAGTAATCTTAATTTATATAATATAGACTACTTCAGGTAAAAGGTTTATGTGCTCTTAGAATGTCCCAAATAATGAAGTAATCTTGTTTAACTTGGAATTACTATTGATGTCAAGAGTCAATGTTTAGAATTACTTTAGTTAAATATGTTTATGTTAAATGTAAATTAATAAACATAAAGTCCTTTAAATGTTGAAAGACTTATAACATACAATAAGTTATATCTTCTGGCTATGACATGAACAAAAGTCCTTGAATTGTTCAGCGACAAAATAATGTATAGTTAACATAGATAAAGTTCTTGAACTAGTTAAAGCCGTATACATTATTGCATGCAAATAGGGTTTTAAATACTATATATTCAATTTGGTTTGACACAATTGATAAGTATGTGACCTAAAGAGTATTAAGTTATTTAAAAAATTGTGATAAAGTCTCACAATAAAATATCTCATAGAATACCACATATTCATGGTATGTCTATAGTGTTGAATTAAATTCTTTGGAATTATTTGATTTTGATAAGTTAAATATTTTACCTTAAAATATGTCAAGGTTTAAAATTACTCCAACATAGAAGGTTGATAAGACACCATCATGATTATGGAATATGATGACTCCCTTTAAGTCTTAAAATTGAAGTTCTAAATTTGTTAAAAGTCTTATGAAGAATGATATTAACAAACTAAACTCAAGTGCTGTCAATGTATCTTGTAATTGCTACTGTAACGACCTAAACCCGCTCCGGAGAGTAGGCCGAAACGTCATAATCATGGTGTCATATCAAAGCATAATAAAGGCATAAAGTCATAAATGATAACATAGGACAAGGTGGAAAGCCGGAATCAAACATCGGCTCCCAATTATGAGATCAACATGAATAACGTAAAAGAAGTCTAAAGGACGAAACATGTGTCCAAGATAGTATAGCACATCAAAATGTCTGCGATAAAAAGAAAGGAAGCTAAATGGGTCACTTCCTAAGCACACACTCTCTCATGCCCAATCTCCCTCTAGATACCTGCCGTATAAGAAAGAGAAAGAAATACGGCTGAGCATAACGCTCAGTGAACGGATATAATAACAATGTAAGTAATAAGTATGAATCCTGGATAATAAGTATAAAGCAGCGGAAAGATCATGAGTGTCATGAGGAAACCTGGAGAATACGTCATGAAGGAATAGGAAATAAACATGTAAAACATGGTAACGTGAAGTCAAAGATGTCATGAGATATCATGGATAGTATAAACATAAATAATAAGGAATGCCCACGAGCTCATATAATCATACATGTCATAATAATAATGTCGTGAATACATGCATATAATAGAGGGGCTGCCTCAACATGTAATAGAGGGGTGACCTCTTATAATAATATGGGTGGAGGGATCAGCTCCAATGTGATGGGATGTAGAGCACACACCAACCAATCACCATGAACGTGTAAACATGTAAACTAGGATGCACCCATACGCCCCTGAATAATAATGGCCAAACATGAAATATAATCTGGTAACATGAAAAGGGACGCCGCGTGAAATCACTCTCAACGCGAAAGAGTCGTGACACAGGTGCCTCATGTGTCACGGTCATGGTACCTCCATGACTAGGTGGTAAGTCATGTAAATCATGGTCATGCGTATATATAGCTCGGGCAATAGAATAAGTCTCGAAATCAAACACGTAAAGGATCATGGCAAAAGACATAAAATGGGAAGCATAGCAGTTCTGGGGATGAATCATGAAAAGAAAGAATGTCCTTACTGAAAGGACGGATTATGTCCAGCAGTAACGGAAAGAGATGGAAACTACTCCTGCTTCACGTGATCTACATGTTAAAGGACGTGTATAAGTTACTTGTTCATGATTAAGGTATCTTTCCATTTTTAGTAACTTTCTATTTTTAGTAACTTTCTATTTTTAGTAACTTTCTATTTTTAGTAACTTTCTATTTTTAGTAACTTTCTATAATTAGCATGATTCC
>BQNB010212928.1:0-10097 GCA_026074375.1 Tanacetum coccineum
GTAAATAAGAATTTTAGTTCAAGTTTATACTTTGGGATTCTAAAACGAAATTTTTTCTATTTGCAAAAATAATGTGTTAAATTAATTAATAAGTTTGTTTAAAAAAAATCTATAAAAATGTAGTTGGTGAATAAAAAGGATGCAAGTTATAAATCCTTAGTGTTAATAATAATATGCAAACTCCATCGCAATAAAGTACATGGGCATTTGTCGGTTCGCTCCCGATGTGACATCGAAAGAAAGGGTGGAGGATGTATATTTAGGGTTGGTATCATAATAAGTACACGAGCTCTTGTCGGAGGCGTGACCGATGTGTCGTCGAAAGAAAAGTGATACCAATTCCTAGCCTAATAATGTAAATAGAAATAATAATGTTGCAAAGTTAGAAAATAAATAGTAAAAGTTTCATTTTCTAAAACCAAGGTATTCCTTTGAACTAAGGTTTGCAAAAGTCTACAAGGCTTTTTCATCGGAAGTTCATGCGTTTCGATTAGTATTCTCCGGATGGGGTGTCAAAAGCCTTAGCACTTACCCGATGACGGTGGGATGCTAGAGAAGAAAGTCATTCATGGGGCAAGTGAACCAACGATGTCTTAGCTAAAGAGGTTTTTGTTTGCTTTGAGTTGTGATTCTACTAAGCGATTAACATATTAGCCCAAAAGGCCCATGTGTAAAGCTTAGTCGGATTTCAACTATCTAAATATGTAGATTTAATGGTTTAAATTAATTTGAACACACACACCTAAATATATGATTTATGTCAGGAAGAGGAATTCACAAGTTGTAATTATAAGTAGTCTTAACATCTTAGTTCGTAATTAGCAGCGATCTTATTTTTAAGCTTAGCATGGGAAAAGTGAAAAATCGGGGATGATGAAGTTATCTTTTAGACACGTAATTGTGCTTTTTATTCTATGATCCTAAAAGTTACCAATGTGGTAATGGGAATGGGATCGTGAGAAAACCTAATCTCGGTGGAAACCCAGAAAACTCAAACAGATGCCCTAAAAATACTAAACAGATGCCTTAACTGTGCGGCAACTCTTCTCGAAAAAATTAGGGCATCTGTTTAGTTTTTTTAGTGCATCTGTTTGGTTTTCTAGGTTTTCCAGCAAAATATGGTTTTCTCTAGAACTCATCCCTATATATATATATAGAGAGAGAGAGAGAGATATTCGATACCATCTTACTTTCACATGAAAAAACTTTTTAAGAAGATTAAATAAATTGTGGATTTAATTTGTTCAATGTCTATTGTTTATAACTACTAGCATAAGCGAAGAGTTACAGAATCGCTTCTTTTTCAATACTGTCAGTTTTAATTTTCAATCAAATTAACTAAATGAAAGGTGCCTATGGATTCCTAGATTAAATATACCATGCAAGTTATCTTGGCATAATTAGATAATAAATGTTATGCGTTGAACTTGTCCGTAGAACATGATCGACATACGCATAGAGTCAAATATTGTCATGATCTCTGAACTAATTAATTAGCACCGCACTTGACAAATATTAATGATTTAGGATCAGTGCTAAAAAGAGATTTAATGTTCAATGGAAGAATCATTCAACTACGGATAGCTGCAAATTAAATTTGCAACAAAAGAGCAAATCCGATGTGTGTAAGGTCAGTAATTTATAGATACATCTCCCCTTCAAACTAATATTTAGCTTTAGTGTTATTGTATGCTGATATGAGTTTATAAGGCAGATTAATGGACAAAAAATCACATTTTTTGTTCACCTGGGTCACTTTTGTGCCTTTTTAGCTCATTGTAGTATGTGAACTGTCCATTTCCCTCGGTGTATTATCAAAATTAACAAATATTGTGTAGTTTTAAGGGGCTGTTTGTTGTATGGGTGTAGGTTTGAAGTAATGAAACTATTTTGTGCATATGAATCACTATGGTTATGAGTTTGATAGTTAGATGGAATGAAAACATGTATCATTGTTTATAAACTGTTGTTTGGAATGTTTAGTGAATCACTATAGGTTTAAGAGAAATATAATAAAAAAATGTTAAAAATAAAAATGAATGTATAAGTTATTACATAATTTGTGGTTAAAAAAGAAAAGAAAAACTGGTCCCACAAAGATTACCCCTAAAGACACATATTTACACAACTATGGTTCTATGATTATGCTTTGATACATTCATTCTCATATCCCTCAACCAAACATTTGCAATGAATATGATTGTGATTGGTTGATTCCGATAATGATATACCAAATACACCCTAAGAGATATAGAATCCATAACAGTGAATTGGTATGAAAATTTGATTGCTCATAGGATACGTGGGTTTTTATATTCATTCTCACATCATGGGCTCACAAACTCACTTATAAACTACATATTCATAATTTTTACTTATGTACTTTATTTCTAGCCACACATTCATTTCTTTTTTTCTATATATAATATCTACATTTGTTAATTTTATATTTTTATCTATTAAACAATAATAATAAATAATACATTTCTCTCTTCTATACGAAATTCTAATCCTAATATAAATCCAAATCCGAAACCTATGTACAAACCAAACAGGCCCTTAAAATGAATATGATTGTGATTGATTGATTCCGATTGTGATATACCAAACACACCCTAAGAGATATATAATTCATAACAGTGAAGTGGTATGAAAATTTGATTGCTCATAAAATACGTGGGTTTTTATATTCATTCCCATAACATGGGCCCACAAACTCACTTATAAACCACATATTCATAATTTTTATAGTGTTGGGAGCAGTAGTGCCATTGGCAAAAAATTGCCAAAAAATGGTGTCACGTTAGCAGAAACCCCAACGACACCACATTTTGACAGGTATCCGTTGGCACGGTGCCGTTAGCCTAAAAAAAATTTCATTTACGTAAGGTTTATTAAACTAAAAAAATTAAAAAAATATTTTTTGTAAATAAAGAAGAGGATTATATAAATGAGACACTCACAAATATCTTTTACTAATCTCCATCTTCTTCCTATGTAAACAAAAACACACACACACACACACACACACACACCAACACATAGCAAACACAAAAGAATAAAAAAAATTGTCAACGGCGTGGCTGGTTGCAACGGCGCGAGCCCAAACGTCGCGAACACCGGAACGGTGCGCCGTTCGGTTTTCTCGCGCCGTTGAACGGCGCCAACCTTTGGCACCACCGCTCCTCCCACTCTTAGTTATATACTTTATTTCTAACCACACATTCATTTCTTTTTTTCTATATATAATATCTACATTTGTTAATTTTATATTTTTATCTATTAAACAATAATAATAAATAATACATTTCTCTCTCCTATACCAAATTCTAATCCTAATACAAATTTAATTCAAATCCGAATTTGAATCTGAAACCCATGTACAAACCAAACAAGCCTAAGTTATAAGATCTAGTCAAAATCTATAACTTATATATGGGGCTAACCATGACTGGATTAATATGAAATAGTGACTCAATGCCACCTCAACTATGACATGGCGCAAACAACGATGACATGGTAACAATGCAATAAAATTCGGAATTATTTTTAAAAATAATGGTTATGGCAAGGTTTGAACTTGTGACATATGGTTAACATGCAACAAGCTTAACCAACTCATCCAAGCCACTATTTGTGTTCTACCATTAAAAACAATAATAATATATTCTAAAAATATGGCAATGTTATCTTTTGATTTTTTAAAATCTATCAAGATACACACCAAAATTATATACTCCTGTGGCATATTAATCAAAATCCTTAAAATAAATAAAAATATCAACGTATAGCTCAAAACCCTAAAACACAACGTAATAACATTCATTTGTTCTACAGGTATTTTTTTTCTCAAAACCCTAATAACATTCACTAAAAAACATGTTTATTTTCACTTCTTTATTTGCAGCTTCTCATATCAGGATCAATTGATTATTTTGACGTGGATTGGTTATATATGTATGAGAATAGATGGTTTGATTCTTGCACTAATGCCTAATGTCCTATGTATTGTTATTTTTTTATGTGTGTGTTTATTGACCAACTTCTCTTTGCTTCTTGAATTATGAGGACTCTTCTGCTTATAGGTTTGTTGTTAGCTGAGCTCGCTGTCATCCTCATAAAATCTTTATATGTCGCTCTTTTCTTATAGGTCATGGTAGTTTGTGTGTTGGAAGTGTCATTCGAGTTTTGCTTAAGAATTCATAATACATGACTAAATGATGTACTTCTATCAGTAGAACAGGCAAGTTATATCTACTTTAATCTTGCACCTTAACATTGAATATTTTATTGGATAATTTTTTTACTATTTTTGGTGGTGTGCTTACATCAGATCATGAGTGCTTTAAACCAAGGTACTTCTAGAGGTTAGTTATTAGTTAAATTTTGAAGTATGTTTAGCTAGCCCTATACGTGTTCTGTAATATATTTAAGATTGCCTCAAAAGCATGGATTGATTCTTAGATTCCATTATTTACCAGAACCAGTAGGTTGTACTTGAACCACAAAAATGAAAGAAAAAATTTCTACAGCATGTAAAATTATGTATTTTGTCGTTGTCTTATTAATCTCCAATTTGGCACTACATATTTTAGATTCAAGTTGATAAGAAAGACGGAATCATACATAGCACCAAATGAGATCACTGTGACAGGTTCACGATCACTACGAACCAAGGAACACATGACTCCAAGACCAAAACCTGCCACGATTTTGTAGTAACGTATATTAGTTACATATGTCCCAAAATCAGATAGTCAATTAGTGATACGGACTTACTTTGAGTGCATATCCTCTTTTCCTTTTAATTTTTTTATAGCACAAGTTAGACGTACTTAAATATGATGTTTGATGTCCCAAAATAATAAATAGAATCCCGGTTGATTGTGTTTGTGTTATTGAGCTTCGGCATGTTGGAGGTTTACTTTTTATGGTTATGCTTTTTTTACCTAATGCTACCTGCAAATGGTGACCATTACATGTTATAGAAAATGCTTCAGATGTAGATGACCTTGAAGCTGAAGGGACGTACCTGATCTAACAGCTCCGGAAAGCCTTCATTTTTATCTTGATACAAGATTTGAGCAATTAAAAGTTGTAACTGAGCTTGAACTTTGGCAAGTTTGTCACTGTTTGTTTATGTTGCTTGAACTTGTGCACTTTTACTTTCTTTGGTATATGTGTATTCTTTGTTTTCTGAATGACGTGTACTAATTCAGAATTGTACATTTGGTAGTAGTTACAGTGTCTTGCACATATGGCATGAACTAGATAGTAATTGGGGTTGCTTTATTTAAGAAAATTAAGGACAAACAAACATGCAATACTGGTCTAAAGTGACGCTTTTCGAACGTACATTAGAGATGCTTAGCTCAGGTATGTATAACGTTTTCTCTTAAGCTATCCACATAATTTTACAGAATCTAATGTTATTTATCATCTTCCACGTCACATGGAAAAGAACGCTGCAGCGGGAAGAACGCCATCTAGCGTGCCTATGCCAATACTTCCACCATCTGCCTTAAACCTACCGTCTCCAAAATACGCATATCTTTTGTACATACAAATTCTTTTATTTTATTTTTCATTTGATTTTTCAATAAGATATCAATTATGATCTTTCTGTAACATATTCTTTAATCTTATTTTTCCTGTTAAACCTCATAATTCTTAGATTTTTGGAAGCAACAAAAAGGCAAAAATTGGGTATGGGATCGGTCATGACATTGAAACATCAGTCATTCAAGCCATATATGATTATCCTTTTATTGGCTCAGGTCTAAACGTTTGTTTTTAACGTTACTAATTACAAGTAGGGTTATTTTTCTTCATCATATATTATGATATGAAATGATCTTCTTCTATGTTTTAATTTTATAAAATACTTGAATGGTATATTGGATACCTTTCGTCAAGCTGCAGAATGTGAGGGTGATATTATGACAACAGTAATTTGTGAACCTGATATGATTCCTGGCTTATTCACGACAACCATAATTACGGTCGGGTAATTTTCTTAAAGTAATAGTTTACTTACAGTTCATCAATTTTGTTGGTAATAGATGTTGGAGAAGGTAAAGTTATCCATATTTTATATACTGAATTTTCTTATCTGAACTTATTTCAGGCGTGTACGCAGGGTGATTTACAGCAGATGTTGCATCAACTATCTACATTTGTTTCGGCTTCACTATTAGCTTCTAGGATTTCAGTAACCTCTTAAGCCCAATTAAAGTAGCTAAAACATGCACCCCTTTATAATGAAAACGTATTCACATGTTTGATCAGATAATTTGCTTTAAAAGGTTTAACCATGCTTTTCTATATATGGTTACGTAAAACAAAGAATGTCAAAGCTTGGATTTATATTATGTATTTTATGCTACTCTTTTTATTTTATTTTTTTCCAGGCATAAAGACTTCGTAGCTCAAACCAACTTACTCATACACATATTTTGCTTATTGTGACTGGTTATTTAATAGGTCTACCAGATGAAGCATTAAAGGCTTTTGTGATCAAGTGCTACTATGAGAGACCGACTAAGTCAAGAGAAACCATGGTCACAGTCGCAGCCTCTGGTTACGGTTAAATCCATTCTTATAGTGCTTTTATTATATTGCTGATTATTAAAGCTAATCAAGATATTTTAATATGTATTCCAGATGTAGTGCCAGAATCATCTGTCCGCGAGGAACTATGTGAGTCAAGTGAAATTGCGATTGCATATTCATCAGTATCAACACCAATTTCTGGTAACACGTAATTCCAGTTTTACAACATTTTAACAGTTTTCCCCATTCTGGAATGAGATCATCAAAAGTTTGCGTGAGAAGATTACATCAGTAATATGTAAACTTGATGATATCATAGACTCAAAAAACCATGATCCCATTCTAAGGAACCGAACTATAGCAGAGTTGGTTCAGTATCAACTTCTTATGCAATTTCCATTGTAAGATACTAATTAAGAAGATTATGTCTTTTAGGTTTGTTATTTTCCAAATGAGGTGTTTGTTATAACTGGTTGTCTGTGTTATTGTCTGATTGTTTATAGGTTTGTTATTAACTGAGCTCTTGCCATGGCCTTTAAATGACATCTGCTGCCTCCTAAAATTGAGGTGTTGTTCATCAAGCAATCACGGGCATGATAAATTGCTGGTATGTACCTGTTACAAGTGCAATTCAATAAAAATCTATAATCAAAGTAACATTTAAGATTTACATGGAATTGCGGTTGTCATGACTTCAGGCAGAGGTAGGTATTTTAGGGCCCTTGGCTCATTCCAATATCATTACTCTCTTGGGATACTCCAGCCATCGACATGAATACATGTGTGTTTATGAGTACATGCAGAATGGAAGTTTTGATCGATTTATAAACAGAGGTAAACTCTACTTCAATTCAATCTCTTCAAAATAGGAAGTTAGATTAGTTTATGTTGCAATGCCCTGATATACTAATATGTATGGTAGTTAAAAGCTCTAGCGTCGTCTTGGTTGTTTTTTAAAGTGAAATGTCACCATTGTTCAATATTAGTAGATCATGTTCAATATTAGTGTTACTGTTTTTCTCGGTGTCATCCTCATAAGATATTTGTATGTCGCTTTTTTGCTAATAGGTCATGGTAGCTCATGTTCTGGAAGTGTCATTTGAGTTTTGCTTGAGACTTCAGACTACCTAGCCAAATAAGCTCTATTGTGCCATAATACCTTCTTATTATTATTTTTAGTTCCTTTAGTAGGGAACATCTATTTTATGTTCCTAATATTACCATGTTTGTGTATAGGTCTGTTGGTTTCATGTGTACACCAGGATCAATTTCATCGCAATTTAATGTTAGAAGCAGAACGGAGAGACCTTAGGAATATAATTGAGAACAAATCACGCATTATTCTCGTGCAGTCGACTTCAGGATACGAGTATGCTTATCGTTGTGATTCTACTTTCTCATTTTGTGTTACATATCCATGGCTTATGCAGTAAGTATCTAATTTTATAAATTTGTTCTTATACAGACGTAGTTTGAGAGAGTTTCTTGATGCTCCAACTGTGATGAATCTAATTAAGGATAGAAAATCAGCCCAAGAGGTAGCCCATAGGGTCAATTGTTGTATCTCTTTCATATATACATGAGGGATTATGGTCCAGTTTACTATCCACATAGAATAGCCTTGCTATTACTCATTTAGCATAGATCAACCATTAGGACTATCATCGTAATTTTGAAGACAACGTGAAAATACCTATCAACATAACCAATCTTAAAGATTCTTTGCCTAACTAGCGTTAATGTTTAAACGACCTGGACAAATAGCTATTCTAAACATAATTGAGCTTTTCTGAGAAGATAATCTAAATAATTAACTATTTTTTCATTGATACCACGAGTAAGATTATTTCTTACTTTTTACCTGGCTCTCCAAATCTGTTTATATCAGCCATAATAATAATTATACGGGATCAGCTTTTTGGAACACTAAAAAATGGCTATTGCGATACTAAATGACAACAATCACTTTAGAAGCTTATCCTGGTACCCAATGAATCCTTGGTTCTGGTATAGTATTTCTACTATTAGTATCAATACCCCTGCATTTATTTAAGGCTCTGCTAATTATAATTATCTTTTTGATGCTAAATCCTTGCTCAAATTCAAGCTTCATGAATACTGAGCTCTTACGTAACTTTATGCGGTCACTGCTTTACAGGCTCTGTGGCGATTATAACCCTTTACACTCAGAAACTAAGCTTGCTGAAGTGGCAGGGTATGTGCATTGCCTCTTGATATGTTCTATATTTCATTTATTTAAAAAAATTACATATTAGAGGTGGAAAATGGGCATGTGAAGTCACAGGCTGAAATGCATTCTGGTTAAAACGGGTGTTCTTTCCGTATGGTAAGAATTGAAAACCCGCATTTGCTCCTCAGTTTTCGGTATTTATTTATGCAACACCGATAATTTGTTTGCACGAATAAGCAAGAACAATACCCATCTTTTATTTATCGTATATCCAACTAACTAGGAGCTGGAAACCCACAAGGTGCTCGTGTGATTGTCTATGTTGTCCTAATCATTGCCATTGTTGAGACGAGTATAGTAAGTATAAGTGTTTTTGTCAGTAGGCGCGTTTTTAGATACATTTTCACCAATGAGAAGGAAGTTGTCATTATGTTACAAGAATGGCACCTCTTCTATGCCTAAACATTCTTATGGATAGTCTACATGGAACCCTTTCAGGTAATAAAGCTTATGTTTTGGGTCTTAATGAATTTTTAACATGACAAAATAGGCAAATTTTGGTACAAGTATTTAATGGTATATGCACCACCAAAGTAAAGACCCATAAGGGGTTCCGCCAGAAGCAACTGCGTAAGTGGATCAGTCGGGGGAGTAACAATAACAGCCGCAATAACGGTATCAACAACCACATATCTCCAAATAAACAACATCTAACAATTACTAAGAGGAAAAGCCATACATTCTCACACCGACAGGTATATGAGAAATAAAGATTCTATGTTTACACAAAAACGACAACCATTAAAACTAAACAAGCTCAGCAAAAGAAAAAACATAAAACACAAAAATTAGGATTTTGAAACTGTAATGACGTGATAGTGACCGGACAAAACAGATCGACATGCACCTTACATAACACTTTAATATTGACCGGTCCAAAATATACCCACCTATAAATAACTAAACCGTTTGATCCGTTCAGGGCGAACTGGACTCCACAACGCAATTATTAACCAAAACTCACACAAACCTTTTCTTAAAAAAATTACAGAAGCAAACCCGCCCGTTGGGCGGGTTACTTAACTAGTATATGAATATATCTATAAGACAGGTCAAAAGCAAATTATTACTTCCTTCTTTGAGGACGAGAGGATATAACAAATATTTAAAGAAAAAGGTTTAATAAAAATAAATATTTGTTAAAAGTAAAACAAATAACTTATAAAAGTGAGTTATAAGTGATGTGTTGAAAGAGATAACATATGATTTACAGTATATACTTTAAAAGAGTACCAATTGATATTAGGTATTCGGTTATTTAAATGATCTAAAATTTTCTTTTAATAAAATTATG
>BQNB010212930.1:0-10097 GCA_026074375.1 Tanacetum coccineum
TCTTTTCAAAAACAAGATAATATATATATATATATATATGAATAAATTTCCTTTTAAATAATAAGAATGAAAGATGATGCTATCTTCTTTCTTTCTTTTGAAACAATCCTATTTTAGGAAGAACTACGCTATGTCGGGCAAATCGTCACCATTTTAACGTTTGATAATCTGGATAAATGTTTGGGTCAAGCTTCTGGAAGGAGAAAATTATTTTTACCCTGCTACGGATTCTCATGCAAGTAACCCTACTCCTACTGACTGCATGGAGAGAGTCTCATGCGAGTCGTTATGACCGAGTCGTCTCGAATGGAAAATACCTACGGTATTGTTTGAAGCAAGTGTGTCTAGAAAGGAGTGAAATCTAGTTCGTGGTAATGAAGATCGGCGATTGTTATGAAGACGTGTCAAGACTAAGTGTAGTCGGTGTGCTAGTGAGCAATGGTGGATTTGAGCTACCAAGGGTGTAAACCTGATATCGACACTGAGAAGAGATCCTCTTGAAGATGTAAAGATTCTTAAGGTGGGTGAAAGCTGAGATGGTTAGTCTCGAGGTTGAAAGTGAGAAATGGAGAAGACTTCTCCTACATTAGATGCGCGTTGCCTTTGATGTATCAACCGATGGCCGTAAAGAATACTTTTTTCCCAAAATGGAGAGTAGTGGTAGAGTAGTTGTAAATGTACCTGGAATCGTCGAGGATTAGAATAACGCGCTAAGCGACTCCTGACTTAAGGTTAGGAATAATGGTCCTTACTCCTTGATGTGACGAGTTAGTGTGCGTATAAAAGGAGCGAAGAGATTGGAGACTCTAGCCGAATGGCGACATCCGTTCCCATCCTGGAGGAACAATCAAAGTAGCTAACGCCTTTAGTCGAATGGTATTGAATTAGGAATGTGCATAATTATCTCGACTTGATTAGTAGAGTCATCTAAGATTTGATGTGGTGCGTTAGGACCAAGTCGACTATGCTTGTCGCGATGCGGAAACGTTGAAATTTTAATTTTTCGTCGAACGAGCAATGAGCCCATGATGCTCAATTGTTTTCTTGATTGTTTTCAATTTGTCTTTTAACAATATGTGTTTTCTAGCGGAATTATCGCCGCCAAATTATGTGCTTTATGTGTCTTATGTGCTATGTGCTTTTGAATGGTAGTAAGCGCTTATGTCGCTTTTGTGTGGCCTATAATATAGCTTAGGACACGAGCGAATGGGTATACTTACCCAAATGTAGATGAAGGTTGATTTAAGAAGTACGCAATCATGATAGTCCATTGTCGATTGTGGCTTGTTAACCCACAAGCATGACTATGGTTGGCTAAAACCTAACCGTGATTAAGTCGAGATCATTTCTAAGACGGCTTGGCATCCGGGCCAGCACGGTCTCCTTGAGCAAAGATCTAATCGGTTGGGTATGAACCGCGTGATGAGCATAGCCATTGCTGAGAATTCTTGATAAGTAAGCACAGATGATTTGCTAAAACTTATAGAAAGCAAGCATGATTGTTGCTAAGCGTGATGATAAGCTAGGTAGAAATATAAAGTCATTTTAAAATGACGGATAGGCGAATATGTGCTTAATTGATTGTGTGATTTTATATGTTGGCGCTATAATGCGTTGGATGGAGTCGTATGTACTCCAAAATGTTTTTCGCAACAGGTGGGGCATTTTTAAACAAGACCGGGAGGGCGATATGTGTATTTTGGTTTTTGGATAATGATGAGTATTTTGATTTGGATGATGATATAAATACATATCGGTTTTGATTATTTACGCCTATTTTGATTTTGGATAATGACGTATATTTTGGTTTTGATTTTTGACGTATGTTTTGGTTTTGGTTAGCAACGTATGTTTCGGTTTTGTGTAGCGGTGTGCGCTTTGTTTTGTTAAAACGATCACCAAACTAAGATTTGAGTTGATCTTTCGTTTAAAGTCTATCGTTTAAAAACGACGTGATTTAAGTTTTCCTCGGATGAAAATCCGCGGCGTATTTTATCTCTTATAATGAGAGCAACTATAGATGTTAAGAACGATATGATTCGGTTTTATCGGATATATTTTCGTGACGTATTTTGTCTCTTATAATAATAGCGATTGTAAATATATTTTTAATTTTGTTGACATGGATTACCATATGTTTTGTTGACTTTCTATCCGGAATAGTCAAGGCGAGTATTATAACGCGTGATCTTTGCGTTCGAGCATGTGAGTCCATTCCATCGTGAGGAAACCGTCTCACTACAAGTAAAATTAAGACGAGTAAGAAAGGACGAGCACCGGGACGGCGCTCCCTTAAGGTGGGTGGAATGTAACAACCCGAGTTTTACGACGCGTATGACGATCGCGAATTCGACGTCACAATTATTATTTTATAAGTTCGTATGAACGAACGTCGACATTTAAAATTTTATTTGTCGTGAATAGTCATTTTCGTATTTTATTACGAACGGAATTTAGAAATTTTTACTTTTTTCGTTTCGCGAGTCAACGTTTGACCGCGCGACCGTTAAGCGTTTTGAGAATCGTAGAAATTTTGACGCGCCTCGTTATTTCCTACGTTTCCACCAAAAATATATAACATGCAATGGGTATTTTTCTAGTTGGAGTTCGGGTTTGATTCAAGTGTTTCCGGTTGGTAAGTGGGTTTATAGTGGGTAGATAATCACTTTTGAAAGCTTGGTTAATTGGAAAAATGTTCGGTTTTGGTTGTTGGGTTCGGTTCGAGTCTCGGCTAAGACAAAGGAGACGATTTTGATTATTGATTTTTGCTTACTATAGCATTGTGAGTATTCTTATTAATATTATTGTTACGTTTGTTTTTGTATTTCGCGATTTGTTAATTTATCGATTGATGCACGTAATGAAATCCGAGCGAAACTTGCGTAGATTAGATTAAAAGTGTTGTTGGGTGATTGAGCGATATGGATATCGTGTATATGCTATTTTAGATATGTCGTGGGTGGATTTTTGGATCAAAAATAGTTTTTGGCGCATTTTGTAAGGTGTAAATTTCGAGCAGAAAGTTTGGCTTAGATTTCGAGGTTCGAGATTTTATAAAAACTGATTTTTGATGTATAAATATGATAGAGTTCGTCTTAATGTACGTTTCGGTAATTCGAACGTCCCGTAACTCCTAATAACGAAGAAGTTACGGCGAAAACAAGATTTGAAAATTTAGAAAAGTTCCAAACAGCTATTATAGTTTATTAGTTGCTGTCAGAATTTTAAATAGCCGTTTTGAGCACTTTCGAGTCCGTTTCGGCCTTCCGGCGAAACACGAAAGTTGCTCGGAATGATGTTTTACTTTGTCGCGAGGCTTGCTAGTTTTAAATTCGAGTAATAACGGGTCAAAACCCAAGGTCAAATTCTGCGTTTTTATTAAAATATCATAGTTCCTTTAGAAACTTGCAGGGGCATTTTGGTCATTTTTTGTCGAGTTTCGGGTCTCGGCTAAAACTAAAAAGTTGTCCGGAATGTCGTTTTGCATAAAATCTCTTTTGAGTCCAAGTCATGAAAATGTGATATAGCGGGTCGTTTTGAGCGGGTCAGACTTAATTATATATATATATATATATATATATATATATATATATATATGTGTGTGTGTGTGTGTGTGTGTGTGTGTGTGTGTGTGTGTGTGTAAAGTCAAAGTCAAATAAAGTCTAACGTTGACTTTTGAAAGTCAACGGGTCGATACTAAACTTGGCGGATGTTATAAAATAATAAACGCTACTATTATTACAAGTGTGATATTTTAAAATTAACGATTGTTATGAACGAAGAAGATTCTAAAAATAGAAACTTTTGAAATATTCGAATGTAATACCGATGCGAGTAAATGATAATCAATTTGAATGTCGAAAGTTCGACGAGATAACTAAATACTATTATAAATATAATTAGAAGACGAGACCTACTAAAAATGGTAACTTTCCGAAAATAGTAACTTTCTAAAAATAGAAAGTTTTCGATTAAGCAACGTATAAAATAAATGAGAGAATGATCGTAACTCAATTAAGTGGAGTTTAGGATTTAGGACGCGCAAGTGGATTTCTCATCGCATGTGTATGTATGTTTATACTATTTTGATAGTTGCGATGCGCGCACTATCCGATCGTATCTTACGATGTAATAATTGAACGACATACATTATAGGTCGCGGTTGAGCTCATCGTCGAGTAGTTTGTGATCGTTTCGGTTATTTAATCTTCGGCTTCGATCAAGGTGAGTTCATAGCCTCGCTTTTGAATGTTTTAAATATTTTTAAACCCGCGAGAGGGATACTTGCTGTTTTATGAAAATAAGAACGCAATATGTTTTGATACTAAATATGATTCCATTCACTATTGATAATGTCTTTACTGTGGACCGTTAGTGTGTCTAGTTGCGGGTGAAACGCTAAATGCATTAAAAGATCATTTGGTTTGACAACTCTGTCCCGGGTTTGAATCAGTGTGAGCACCTTGTAAAACGACATTTTGTAGTTAGTATTAGGGAATGGCATACTCCTCGACATATTTTATCCTACGGAAATGAATTGTGTTAATTCGTACACGGGCTCATTTAGTTGGAAATCATTATTTTTATAACTTGTCTTACGAGCAATGTTATATGTTTTGTTGAACCAAATATGCGTTCTAACTGTTATTTTTAAACTCTATGAATTCACTCAATGTTTTGTTGACCTTTTTAAGCATGTATCTCAGGTTAGTTGCTGTTGATGGCTCGGATGGGACGGAACGCGGATCAAGGACGGTGACTCGGTGAACTTGTGTCAATAAATAATAGAAGTATTTTAGAAATGAAGTCGCGATGTGACTTGTAGAAATAAATTTTCTACGATAGTTTTGGGACCTTTGTACTCTGATTCTTTTCAAACAAAATAAATAAAATTTATTTAATATCTTTTTTATAGTTGTTTGTTATGACTTGTGTGATTGTATCGTGAAGTAGCACCCCAAATGTTGTATTCCGCTGCGTATCGTATTTTGGGGGTGTTACAAAGGAAGTCAGAGGTACAATGGATAGCTGATGAGAGAAAAGCTGCTAACTTAGATCAGCGACTCAAAAGTCTTATTATGTCTGTGCTTCCAGATGACCAAATGAACTCTGTCATAAACTGCTTAACTGCAAAATCTACATGGGATGACCTGATACACTCATGAATGGCCGTCTTATGTGAAAGAAAGTAGGGTCATGGACCTGAAGTTGTGCTATAACACCTTCAAGTTCAAAGAAGGTGAATCTCTAACACAAACTTTCACCAGATATAAAGCTTTGATGAATGAGTTAGTAAATGATGGCATTAAACTTTCAAAGCTTGAAATAAATACTGGTTTTATAAACGGGTTACCCATAATTGCTAAGCTTCTGCAAAGTCTAAGAAACACAAATTAATGGAAAGTTTCTGAGCTTGCTTCTCGATTTTGCAAACTCATATAGGTAAAAACAGTAGAGACAGTAGTTATGATCTGAAAAAGAGCAATCTCTTGTCTTCTTGCAACACTTT
The DNA here is from genome assembly GCA_026074375.1 of Tanacetum coccineum. NCBI lineage: Eukaryota > Viridiplantae > Streptophyta > Magnoliopsida > Asterales > Asteraceae > Tanacetum > Tanacetum coccineum. The sequence goes on from BQNB010212930.1 coordinate 5,510, forward strand.
GTTCAACTGCCTTCTTCTCTACCTCTACTGTCCAGGACTTTCAAGATAGTCCTGATGATGAAGATGATACAAAAATCAGTCATAAGTATCTAAATGACTTAGAAAAAGAATACCAAGCAAGAGCTCTTTTAGCCAAGTCTAAAAGGTTCTTCAAAAAGGGTACTTAAAGGTTTAGCAATGCAAAAGCAACTGACCAAACTGAATGCCACAAATGTGGCAAGAAGGGTCACTTTGCAAGAGACTGTTGGTCAAAGACATTAGTTTCTTTATATCAATCACTTTTTTAACCAAAACTTCTCCATTCATCTGAGCACAAACCTGAATCGAGGAAACCCAAGGACTTTGAATCTAAATACAACAAAGTCAGAGCTAAACTAGCCCTCTTTAATTCCAGTGATTCAACTCCCAGTTCATCCTCAGGTAAAAACAGAGGTCTCATTGCTGAAACATATGATTGGGATGAAGAAGAAGTGTCATCTGATGAAAATGAAGTGACTGAAGTTAAAGTTCTTATGGCACTTACTGATGAAGAAAGAGTTTCTGTTGGCAAAGAAAGTGCTAGAAATGGTGAATGGATTAAGATCTTTATGAAAAATGTACACACTCTTCTTGAAATGGAAGATAATGATGATAGAAAATCCTTTCTAGATTATCTGTGTATTGATCTAAACTATGTTAAAGAACAAAGAAACAATCTCATGTCAAAACATAAAAATCTTGTTCAAGAACTAAATACATGCAAAGAACAGCTTTTGGTATTAAAACAATCAAAGCTTGATCTTCTTACCATGCAGCATGTAAACACTAAGATTCTCAAAGTGAATCAAAACTTAAGAAATGAACTGAAAGAGCTATCTTCTATTACAGAAGCATGGCTAAACAGTTCTAATAAAGTAAATCAGTGTATCAGTGAACAAATTCCCACTCAAAAGAAGAAAATCCTGGGAATTGACCAACTTACTAAAGATACCTTCAGTTCTGGGCCAAAAGACCTGATATTTGTAAAGTCTTCAGTAGATAATGTGTCTATTACTGATAGTAATAAACATAGAATATCTAAAGCTGAAGACTCTACTCTATCAAATCATAACACTGGTAAGGTACCCTCAGTTGAGTCTCAAAGAAACACAACTGATACTTCAATTGTTGTCACTGAATCTTCAGCTACTAATTATGATTCAACTGATGAATCTTCAGTCGGTAGCACTCCTCTTCCTCCACTGAAGAAGTTGGACGGTGCTGAACCTGTTTCTGGATAAAAGACTATCAAATCAATTTTGAAGTCAAAATCCACATTCAAAGCTAAAACTTTAAAAGGTATCATAATAAATGAATCATCCTCAGCTCCTGCTAGAGGCAACAAAAGTTTTTTAGCTTCTAAAACTAATTCAGCTCCTGCTGGTAAGTTAAAGAATGTGAAAATGGAAGATGATCCTCCTTTGGCTATTGTAATGAAAGAACTTAATGAACTAAAATTACAAATTAGCAAGAATAAGTCATCTTACTCTAGAAACAGAAATACTCAACAGGTTCCTCTCAATGCACTTCAAAATGATTATTTGTTTCAAACTGATGAATTCTTAAATAATGATCAGCTTGAACATTAAAAAACCACATAAATGAAAATCAATTCATTGTCAACCTCACAATACTAAAGATATTCAGATCTCTAAACACATCCTCTCCAAATGGAAGATACTTTAATCCATGATACAATTCCAATCCTTTTCAAAAATGATAAAACTAGAATTGTCATCAAAATCAAGGCTATAATCAGCAAGAAGGAATAGAATATGATGAAACATTTGCTCCTTTTGCAAGACTTTAAGCAATTAGGGTCATTCTTGCCTCTGTCACTCACTTGAACTTCATAGTTTATCAAATGAGTGTCAAAAGTGCATTCCTCAGTAATTAACTAAAAGAAGAAGTTTATATCAAACAACCTTCAGGTTTTGAGAGCAATGAGTTCCCAAACCATGTATGCAAATTGGACAAAGCCTTTCATGAACTTAAACAAGCTCCAAGAGCATGGTATGAAACTCTCTTAATCTTTCTCACCGAACACAAGTTTGTAAGAGGTAAGATAGACAACACTCTATTTGTCTATAAAACTCAAACTGATGTGATTCTGGTTCAAATCTATATTGATGACATTATCATTGGGTCCACCAGCACAAAATTATGCAAACAGTTTACGAAACTGATGACTCAAAGATATGAAATAAGCATGATGGGTGTCCTCACCTATTTCCTTGGATTTCAGATTAAACAATCTGAAAGAGGTATTTCAATCAACCAAGAAAATTATGTCAAGGATCTGCTGAAAAAGTATGACATAAATGGTTCATCAGTGAAAACTCCAATGGTACCCCCTAACAAGTTAGGACCTGATCTCAATGGCAAAGCTGTAAATGAGACTCAGTATAAAGGTAGATTGGATCACTAATGTACCTAACTGCAAGCAAACCTGACATTCAATTCTCAACTTGTCTTTGTGCAAGATATCAAGCAAATCCTAAGGAATCCCACCTTATTACTGTCAAGAGAATTTTCATGTACCTAAAAGGTACTGCCAGTCTTGGTCTGTGGTATCCAAAGTGTTCAGGTTTCAACCTAAAAGGATACTTAGACTTTGACTATGTTGGATGCAACATGGACAGGAAAAGCACCTCATGTGCTTGTCAATTGCTAGGAGGCAAACTGGTGTGCTGGAGTGCTAAAAAGCAGCAATCTGTAGCTATGTTCACAGCTAAAGCCGAAGATGTAGTTGTTGCTGCTGAATGTTGTGCCAACATACTATGGATAAAGAGTCTACTCACTGACTATGAAATCATATATGAAAAGATCAAGAATCATATTCTCAAAGAGGACATTGAATTTCATTTCATTCCCACTCAATATCAACTTGCTGATATCTTCATAAAGCCTCTGGATGAGCCATCTTTCAAAAGATTGATTGATGAACTAGGTATGCTGAACATTGATTCAAAACCTGAAGCTTCAGTACTAACTGAAGAAAACTGAAGGTTCAGCGCTTTTATCCAAAACTGAACAAATTTTCATATGTTAAGTGTCAGTTCAGCTTTTGCACACAACCTGTAGTTTGCTTAAGTGAAGTAACTGAGCAATCACATATGTCTCATTCATGGATTTGCATGAGCATGCATGATTTTGTCACCTTCGCTAGAGCACAAATATTGGTCAAGTCAAGAACTGAACAAAACTGGTTCATTTTCCTTAGTTCAGTTTATAAAATAATTTTATCTAATTCTTTAGCTGTCTCTCGAGTGAAGTAACTGAGCAATCACATATGTCTCATTCATGGATTTGCATGAGCATTTGGGGTTTTGTCGCCTTCCCTAGAAGATTAATGATGATAAAGATTATAATAATCAATTCAGCATAACATAACATCAAACTTGAACCTAGTTCAGCTTCTTTACATCAATCACAAGGTCAATTTCCAAAAAACAAAAATGATTTTCAAAATAAAATAATTTTATTAAGTGATTTCTTACAAAAGAAGTTAATTAATTTAAAAAGTTTATTAAAATATGAATTTCAAACGTTCGAATGACCTCACCTTTCTCTCACCTACTTTTGACAGTGCACAGACGGTTGTACACTGTCCTAAGCGTCAGAAGCATGATGAAATGACTTTCATTAAATACAAAGTTTCACCCATATGTTAAAAACAAACACTAAAACTTCTCACAAAATTTATAACTTCCATTTGGCAATTATCAATTCCTCAAAAGAAAAAGTGAAAAGTAACAAATCATATAAACCCTCTTCATTATTCACAAATCACATCTCAAAACAAAACCAACAAACCATCTCACCAAGAACACACATAAAACCCCCAAAAACAAATCAAATCATCAAAACCCTAATCACATCAAATGGCAAACCAATAACAAAATCCTCCACAACAAGAACAACCCTTTGTTGCTGCTAAACAAGTAAGCTTCAATCTTGAAGATATCATCCTCAACACAAACAATGAGGTTGCTATTCTATACCCAGAACACAATAACAAGGATTATTTCAAATGTGTTTCTAATTTCATTTCTAAGTGTTGTCTTAGAAAACCATTTACCAGATCTCCAAACATGTATAAGGAATACCTAGCTGAGTTTTAGTACTCAGCTACAGCTCTTGAAAACTCTAAGGTTTCCTTCTCAATCCCCACTGGTGGTATTTATGGAGAAGTAGGGATAAACACCTTTAAAAATGCCATTGGTGCACATTACCTTCCTTACTCTAGTGAATATGTTGCACCACCATCCATTGATGTAGTTAGGCAGTGGTTTCCAACTATTAGCTATAGGGAAGAAGTTTGCCGTTAAAGGAACTCTCAGGAAAACCCTCCTTCCTCCTAGGTGGAGGTTGCTAATGGCATAAATTATCCAATGTTTAGGGGGTAAAACTGGAGGATTTGATCAGATTACGAACAAAGATGCAATTATCATGTATAGTCTAGCTAATTGCATTAACATGGACTATGCCAACATATTTTGGGAGGATATCGTCATCAAGCTGAAGAAGAAACAAAGGGAAAAAGTTGTTCCCTATACTCGATTTCTAT
>BQNB010212932.1:0-10097 GCA_026074375.1 Tanacetum coccineum
GATTCAGGGTTCGTTCAGGTTCAGGAAGTGGTTCAACAAGTTTAGAGTTGGAAGTACGTGTATGCATCCAAGGGAGTTATATGGTTCAGTTTTTCAGAAAACTGTACGGCGATTTTAAAAAAGGAAGTGGTTAAAAATTGATTACAGAACAGCTTTAAAATCCCCAGCAACGGCAACAATAACTTTTGATGTGTTTCGAAAGATTTAAATTTATAAATCTAGTTTTATCGATTATTAATTAGAAACACACAGGTAAAGTATACCCACGTATGTAGTATAATATTTCAGGTAAGACCAGGTCGTCCACAGGGATTTGATTAGTGTTCAAATAATCAGAAATTTTAAAACTATTATTAATAACTTATAACATAGATTCAATAATAAAGAAATATGACTACTCAGATAGTTTCATATAATTCATAAGCAATGGTAGTAATCTCGATCTTCGATTTTGAGATTTTAACTTATAAAAAGGATTTCTCGTCAAAAAACGTTTTTACAAATTATCTGGATTCAACTTAAGACTTATTTTGGTTTAACTTAATCAAATGTGTCACTCAAATAATCAAGTTACTATTATATCAAATATATTTTTGTAACCCTTGCCCTTTCTTGTGTTTCGAATATTCTAATTTAGTCCTTTGACTATTTGACGTTTGTCAGTTTGCTAGAATATGTAACGTGTTGACGGTGATGGATTTATGTGAAATAAGATACTTGATGGTTTATGGTGTATAATAATCCTTTTTAGAGGGTATTATTATGTTGATTATGTTCTGGGTGGTTTGACCTGTAATGTTCAAATGAGATTTTAGGAAATTTAAATGGAAATATGTTGTGAAAATACTCTAGGTTATTGGAAAAGTATTTTTTAAATGAATAAAAATGCTAAGTAACTTTGGGAAATACTTCACGGTCAAGGTTTTTGAGTATTAAGTGAACCCGATACGAAAAGAAGCACCCGACACTCCCTAGGATCCCATGCCGCGGGTTCAAGACCAATGGAGACAAGATGGCTAAATTTTAGCTCTTGTGTCCAAGGATAGTAACTAGATATTCCATTCTTACATTTTAAAAACACATAGTTCATCATTTCACAAAAAAATCTTCTCCTTTCTCTCTTATGACCCTCGTCTAAAATATACACACATACTAACATTTACAAAATTTTGCCACTTGATCAAAACATGAAGACATAAAGGTTTGGGGTTGATTCTAGTGCACGGGTTATAACAATTGTAAACGACGTTGAGTGTTTGGTTAGTGTCGATCTTGCTCAAAAGTGACGATTTTTGTAAGTCATCTTATCAAATATTTTTGTACTTTTAAATACCTTAAGATGCATAGATGTTAGTTGTACAAGTTGATCGTCGTAAAAATCGAAACTTGAAAACGAAATAAATAAAAAGGGGTGTTTGTTTTGCGTCGAATACAAGAGAGGAGACAAAAGGGAATTTTTGTTTTTACATCGTGGTCGTGATGGTTGAAAAACATTTATTTTCTATGTAGCTTATTTTGTTAATGGCTTATTTGGCTTATTTTTAAGCTCGAATGGACTTATTATGGGCTTATAAGCTCACGTAATAGTAAGAGGTGTAAGAAAAAAAGTGTTAATGGTTTTATTTAACTGTAGTTCCATCTTCTGAATGATATCTTTAACCTCCTTGATAAGGGTGATAGCAGAACTTGTAAAAATACAAATCAGACTATGAAGAAACTAAGAGTATGAATAACACAACTAAGCAGAATCTGCTTGTAATTACTAAGAAGAACAGTAACTATAATCAAACGTTGAGTCCTCAATTATATTGAACGGTTAATCCTTGAATAGTAACAAGGGTTTTACAACCTTAATTAGAACTATCTATTGTAAGAATGATGTAGAAGAAGAATGCGTATAAATAGTTTTTTTTTCTAAACCCTACGGCCTCCTTTTATAGATTAAGGAGTCCAAGTAGGTTACAATTCCTATTAAATACTTTCCTAATTATTCTACATCAATACTATTAATACTTTCTCTAATAAACATATACACATTATATATAAAATACATATCTATGAATAATTTAATACTATAAGGAAACTAAATCATTAGAATACAAATCTTGAACTTCATATCATTGACAATATTCTTCTACAATCCTTCCATCTTTTGTACGAATCATCATAATGTAGATTTATTCCCTCATTAACTTCATTTAAGCATATGTAGTATTGTAACAAGAAGGGTATTTTTGGTTATTTACCTCGTATGTCGTGTATTTGTAGACTATTTTGATAGCTTATGGTGATAACCAAATATACTACGTAGCGTATTAGCTTATTTAAAAGCTTATTATAGTTTTTTGGGAGCTTATGGGCTTACGACCCAATAAGCTTAATAAGTCATGGCTTATTGAGGACTTATTGTGGTCCGGATTATTTTGTTAGCTATTGTTTTGGGCTTATATTCACTAATGGACTTTGGTATTGGGCCTAAAGTATATATTATACATATGAATATCTTAATAGATCCTTATTGGGCCTTAAGGCCCAATAAGCGTAAATTGGTCATTTATGAGTTTTGGCGAACTTTGGAAAATAGGACATACTTATGAATTGATATTGAAATTCGTTTGGGAAATACGTTTTGGTGAACATTGAGAAATATGGATTTTTTGCATTTTGTCGGAAAATGGTGAATTTGTAGAAAACATTGTATAAACGTACGGGTCATGTAAAAATTTCGTAAAAAGTCTATACTTAGTAATTTTACTCAAAACGCGATTTTTAATAAAAATAATAAAATACTATTATTTTAATAAGTAGATTAAAAGACGAAAAATGTACTTTTTGAAACTTTTCTAAATTGTTTAGTATAATTAAACGTTCCGTTTCTTATATTTAAATGATGAATTAATGATAACTAAGAATACCGAATGGACTTACCGAAGTATATTATAAGTGCTTATTATAAGAATTTTCTTATATTACACTACTATATTATTAAATAGTATAAGTATATATATTATGCTACGGAATGAGTTGGAAGTGTGATATTTTTGAAGTTAAGTTGTCAACCATCACACCACTACAACATTAAGGATAACCGTACAACATGCATCTGAAATCTATGCATCAAACCTAAAAACTGTTTTGGAAATAAATGTTTGAGTGGAACATTAATTGGACTAGGTTGTGTTCGGACGTCGTTGCATTTGCTTGTGTGACATTGAGTTTGCTGCTTGAGGTGAGTTCTCGTAGCCCCACTTTTTCAAATCTTTTCCTTTGGGGGAAATGATACTCAAATATGTTTGAATTATTTTTCTGAACTGTGTGAAATGTGGTTTTTTGACAATGTTATGTGCCTATGACTGATATATGAATGACATGAGTTTTGGTACAATATGATGTATGGAACTTTCTGTGTGGGACTTTCTGTGTAAAACTTCTGTGTGGGACTTGTGATCTTCCGACCTATATATAGCTCCAGCTGGTAGGCTTTAGGTGTGTGCAACATCAGGGTTGCGACCCCAAGAGCAGTGGTATATGCTGGATTGATGACTAGCGAGGATGCTAGGTCATGGTACATGATTAGAGAGGATGCTAAATCATTTGATTGAGTGCTTTTTATGTATTCACTGTCATATTGCACAATTGTCCAACTGTTTGAGATATTAGCACAGCGACTGGGTTTTCTCCAAACCTACGAGCTCACCAACATTATTGGTGACTTTTTCGAGTATCATTTTTAGGTGAAGGAAATGATCAGTAGGATTGTGATGCATGTTAGCAGACTTTAAGACATCCTGTATTGATTGTATTTCTGGAAGAAGTGTTTGAGTTTTGTTCTGGATATAAGTACTTTGAGGATTGGGTTTGAGACTAGTATGGACCCATGCGTGGGCTTATGGTTGTAATAATTGGCAACTATGTGTTGTGTTCTTGTTGGGACTTCACTCAAGTCTGTATTTGAAGTGAATGATCTTCATGACACTTTTTATGCATTTTAGTTTTCTCTATTATGTATCTTGTGTTATGATTGATCATTCTTCGTCACATACCCGTGTTTCCGCCTATGTCGAGTATGACAGATTGGTAAACAAATCCAAGGTTATAGAGAACTAGGTGGATTGGCCTAGACTATAACCTAGGAACCTTCATATAGTTGCATTGTAGGATCTATGTGTGCGGTGTTCCACTTATACGTGCTTACGTGGTTATATAGTATATCATATTAGATAAGTCAATCATTGAAATGTGTGAGCCTAATACTAAGTACAATTTGGAAAGGATATGGGTATAAATACGGTGGCCAATGTAATTATAAATGTATCATGACTCACGCGTATTTAGTAATATCATTCACACAAAACGGTGTTGACACCTTAGGACCGTATTATGCGTAGTATAATATATTCAGTTATCCTATACGTATTGACCGTCCTACCTAACTAACGTTACCTATGTCCTCCCTCGTGTAGATAATGTCGCCAAGGATGACGACACAAAGTGCTGGCCGGGCAACTACCGCACCATGAGGTGGAAGGACGGATGGACGGACTGGTAGAGGTGGTGGTAGAACTAGAGGTCAATTTGGTGATCAAAGTGATGGTAGGATTGATGGTCAAGGTGGCCAAGTAGGTGGTCAAGGTAGAGAGGTGAATGATGGTGTTAAGGGAGTCCCCGACTACTCCACCATCATTGTACAGCAGTTGCAGAATTTACTTCCCACTATTGTACCCCAAGTAGGCAACCAAGGTAGAGGTCAAGGGAATGGTAGGAATCAAAAAGACGATGCCGTCAATGATAACATCCGGGGTGATGTTAGGAATGTAATTGAGAACAAAGACCGTAGGGGTTGTACCTATAAAGAGTTCTTAGCTTGTAACCCAAAGGAGTATGATGGTAAGGGAGGTGCTATAGTTTATACACGTTGGATTGAGAAAATGGAGTCAGTTCAGGATATTAGTAACTCTAGAAGGTAAGAGGATTAAAAGGTATGTGTATGGCCTTACTCCATAAATTTGAGGAATGGTGGCAGCAACAGAGCCAAAAACCATCCAAAAGGCTATGCAGATAGCTGACACATTGACTGATGAAGCCCTTAGGAATGGATCCATAAAAAAGAACCACGAGAAGAGAGGAAATGGGGGAGAACCTAGCAAGGATAGGAATGTGAAAGATGACAACAAAAGGACTAGGACTAGAAATGCCTTTGCTATAACCACCAACCCTGTTGAGAGAGAGAACACGGGTACGGTACCCAAGTGTAACACCTGTAATACTTACCATCCACCTAGGCGCCTTGTCGCACATGTTTTAACTATAATCGTCCAAGTCATTTTGCTAAGGATTGTAGATTGGTGCCTAGGAATGTGAACCACATCATTGCTAGAAACCCAACTGTTAGGGCCTGTTACGAGTGTGGTAGTAACGATCATATCAAGTCAGCTTGTCCTAGGTTGAATCGAGCACAAGGGCCGGGAGGGAACCGTCCAAACCAAGCTTTAGCTAACAATGGGGGTCAGGGTCATGGGAACCAAGGGAACCAGGCAAGAGGAAGGGCATTCATGTTGGAAGCAGAGGAATCAGCAAATAAGGATGCTTTATGTGGATGCTTTAATTATGACAGAATTATTGTGTCTAGGTCTTAGGAGGATGTAGGCCTAGTCTTAAGATGATATGCCACATCGAGGAGAAGAAATCTTGCACTTAATAAACAAAACCATCGTTTCTAATCAGATTAAAATGGTTTAATACCAATTTTCTTATATAGGTATTCTTGAACCACCGCTCTTTTATCTTTTGTTAATCAGCTTTGCGTGGGTAAAAAAGTGCCTTGATTGATTATAGACACCAACTAAACGTTGCCAGTCTCTCAGGTGAAAACCCATCGTTTCAAGTTTAGAATTAATGATATTAGACTGCTTAGGTTTTAACATAGGTTTTAGAATAGAGTAGAATTTAACATAGATTAGATAACCCAAGATTATTAAAAGTGATAGATTACCTAGTTCAATGTGTTCGACACCCTAAATTTCCACGAAACTAACTTACCGATTTCGGGTACACTGCCCGTTAAAGTGTAGTTTTTGGTTTAGTCGGCAAAATATAAATTTAAAACTTGAATCATCTTAAATATACTATACAACGACAACACATCAAGTTTTTGGAGCCTGCTATGTCGGGGAATCTTGATTTTTATTTGATATTTTGGTTTTTAACATTAGATTAGATCTAACCCTTAGGATTAGTGTAATTTAGATTAGTGTAATTTATATTAGTATATTATTCTGCGAATTTAATTGTTTGTTTTTGTATTTTGTTAAGTTCGATACGCCGTATCTAGCCCTTTAGATATGACGTATCCAGTCTGATCTGTCATACGACGTATTCACCTCCTTGATCGGTGTATTTATTATTTTCTTTTACAAATTATTTTTCTAGAGTAGCTTTCTTTGCATATTGGTATTACTTTTCGGAACAGAGTCCAAACTTCGTTCCATATCAATTTTATTACCCAGAAAGAAGAATGACAATGGAAAGAGATGTTAAACAAGTTCATTGACGAAGGAAAACGAGAACACGAGGAGATGAGGGCATTCATTTATGACTTCCAAACTAACAACGAGCTCTTGTTTAAAGAAAGGAATAATTCACTAATTGAGCTCAGATTTGGGGTACAAGAGTTATTGAAAGTAATTAATAACGTTCTGATGATAGATTGCGATGTTAAGGGAGTAACTACTATAGGTGGAAAAACTACGACTCGAGATGTTCATGATAACGACACCAATGTGCTACCAAAAGAACATGTATTAGTTGAACCAGAAAAGCCAGTCGGATCAAACAAAGTCCTCACTAATGATCAACCTCAGATAACTAGTGAACCTGTTGTTAAACCATCAAATGAAGTACAGCCACCACCAGTTCCTTTCCCCAGAAGATTGAGAAAAGAAAAAGATGAGGCTCAACAGAATAAGTTTTTGGAAAATCTAAAGCAACTCCACATCAATTTGCCTTTCATCGAAGCATTAGATCAAATGCCAAAGTATGCTAAATTTCTAAAAGGTTTGCTAACTAACAAAACCAAACTGGAAGAAGCTTGCAAAATCATTATGAACGAAAGATGCTCTGCCGTATTATTAAACAAGCTTCCATCAAAGGAGAAAGACCCAGGGAGTTTTACTATTCCTTGCGACATTGGCCAATTACATATTGATAATGCATTAGCAGATCTTGGAGCTAGCATAAGCTTAATGCCATATACGATGTACAAGAAACTTGGTTTGGGAGAACCGAAGGCTACTAGAATGAGTTTGGAACTTGTGATAGGGTCGATCAATATCCGAGAGGTAATTAAATAACGTGCTCATTAATAGTAGATAAATTCGTCCTTCCCGTATATTTCGTTTATATTCTAGATATGCCTGATGACTCAGATTCCTATAATTTTAGGGACGACCATTCTTGGCAATTCTGTCGAGCTTTATGTTGTCGTATCAAATAAAAAAGATAACACTAAGAGTGGAGGATGATGAAATAATCTTTGACGTGGACCAATCAACTAAAAGACCAATAGCTGAAGACGATGAATGTTATAGGATTGATGATTTGGACAAAACGATCAACGGAGAAGCTCAGGAATTGCTGGCAAATGAAGAGCCTGACTCATTTTTATCAAGGGGACTGGAAAAATCAATTGATCAATCAGACCTAGAATGCTGTGAATCTACCGGTAGCAATGAAAAGAATGGGGATGATTCAGAAAACTCGATACGGCGTACCGAATCTGCCAATACGCCGTATCCAGTTACGCAGGGAACTACAAATGGCGATGATGTTAAAAGCGAACACCTTTATTCAGCCAGTGCTAACGAGATCGATGAGAAGAAACCAGAGCTGAAGAATATGCCTCAACACTTAGAATATGCATACCTTCATGAAGACAAATCCTTTCCCATTATTATCTCATCTAAATTGTCCGAAAAAGAGAAATTTCACTTCTACAAGTATTAGATAGACGAAAAGGGGCAATCGCTTGGAAACTGTCAGATATTAAAGGAATCTGTTCGTCATATGTACACACAGATTTGATGGAGGTGACTAAACGGTCATCCAACCCAAAAGGCATCTAAATCCGAAGGTTCAAGATGTTGTGAAAAACAAATTTGTGAAACTACTTGATTTCGGGCTAATTTATCCAATTTCAGACAGTTCATGTGTTAGCCTTGTTCACGTCGTGCCCAAAAAGGGAGGGATGACTGTAGTTTTGAATGATAATAATGAACTAATCCTTCCCCGAATTAGTTACTGGATGGAGGGCGTTGCATTGGATTACCGTAAACTTAATGATGCAATCGAAAAGACCATTTTCCCTTCTTTTCATTGGACCAAATGTTAGAGCCGATGTTTGTTTCCGGCTTTCCACCTTGTTACGTTATCAGTTATGTTTTATGCCTTTTTTGCTTTGATATGACGCCATGGTTATGAAGTGATGCCTTTCATCAGAGAGGGGTGTTACATTCGCTTACCGACGAATGTCGTTTGGATCATGTAATGCTCCTGCCACTTTTCAAAGATGCACAGCGGAAATCTTCCATGACATGGTGGAAGACTTTATGGAAGTTTTCATGGACGAATTTTTGGTATTTGGTAACTCTTTTGATTGTTGTCTAGCTAATTTAGATAGAATGCTTGCTAGATGTGAAGAAACCAACCTTGTGTTAAATTAGGAAAAATGCCATTTTATAGTAAAAGAAGGGATAGTTTTAGGACATAAAATTTCTGGAGTAGGAATCGAAGTTGATAGAGCCAAAATCGATGTGATAGTTAAATTACCATACCCAACTAACGTAAAAGGAGTTAGAAGTTTTCTGGGGCATGCTGGATTTTACCGAAGGTTCATAAAAGACTTCTCCATGATCTCTAAACCAATGACCCAGCTTCTAATGAAAGACGCGAAGTTTGATTTTTCTGATGATTGCAAAAAGGCATTTAACATTTTGAAAGAAAAACTGACCACCCCGCCTATCATAATATCTCTCAATTGGAATGTGCCCTTTGAATTAATGTGTGACGCTAGTGACTTTGCTGTTGGAGCTATTTTAGGGCAACGAATTGATGGAAAATTCAAGCCAATTTATTATGCCAGCAAAACTTTGAATAATGCCCAAGAGCATTACACCACCACCGAAAAAGAACTTCTCGCAGTTGTTTTCTCTTTTGATAAGTTTTGTCAATATCTTGTCTTATCAAAAACTATAGTCTATACTGATCATTCTGCCTTGAAGTATTTTTTCAGCAAAGAAGACGCGAAACCAAGACTTATTAGGTGGGTTCTACTTCTCCAAGGATTTGACATTGAGATTAAAGATAAGAAAGGGGCAGAGAATTTAGCTGCGAATCATTTGTCAAGACTTGAGAACCTTCACGGAGGAAGAAATAACTGATGAATTTTCCGACGAGCATCTTATGATATTGAAAGCCGAGCTCAACAATGATGAACCATGGTATGCTGATTATATTAACTATATTGTTGGAAAGATTGTACCGCCAAATTGGACACCTGAAAAAAGAAGAAGATTTTTCTCTCAAGTTAAGTATTATTTTTGGGACGAACCGTATGCATTCAAGCTATGCTCAGATAATGTTAAGAGAAGATGTGTTGCTGGGAGCGAAATCCTTGAAATCTTGGCGCATTGTTATTCTGGACCAACTGGGGGACATCATAGTGCGTCAATTACCGGAAGAAAAGTCTATGAATCTGGATTCTATTGGCCTAGCATCTTTAAAGATGCTAAAGATTATGTGATGAGGTGCGATGCATGTCAGAGATCAGGAAACATATCATCAAGAAGTAAGATGCCACAAAACACCATTCAGTTATGTGATGTGTTTGACACATGGGGGCTAGAATTTATGGGGCCCTTTCCGAACTCAAATGGGAATAAATATATATTGGTACCAGTAGATTAAGTCTCAAAATGGGTCAAATCTCAAGCTCTTCCTACAAACGATGCTCGCATTGTAATTAGGTTTTTGAGAAGGCTATTTTCACGATTCAGAGTTCCTAAAGCTTTGATTAGTAATCAGGGGACACATTTTTATGACTC
>BQNB010212933.1:0-10097 GCA_026074375.1 Tanacetum coccineum
CTAGGTGTCAAGTCCTTCACATGCTCCCTTGAATCTTGTCCCTTCATTTCTTTCAATGATTGGATCTCCATTGTGGTCCGTTAGATCAAATCTTAGCTCACACGGATTGCCATCGTGGCAATCCGTGATGCGACACTCCTATGCTTCTTTCGTGAGTAGATGTAGTGTAAATAATCATTCCCCTTGTGATTCTTCACTATCTGCGTGGCCTTCCTTTTGGCTTTCCACCAATGGGAGCAATTGGATGATGTATAACTCTGCCAAGGTGTACCTTTTCACTTGAATTGCTAAGCCACATAGCCAATTTGAATTACCCCTTTTGATTTAAGCTCGAGGTAAAACGGGGACGATGGGTGAACAGTAGAAACCACTTTTCCCGCGTAACTTTCTTTTATAAAAGGGCGATTTGACTTTCTTTTTTTTTTTTACCCGGGTTTATAAGGGTTTTGGGCCTGGCATGTTTTGGGCTCGAGCTTTGATTTGTTATAAGGAAGTTAACGGGTGTTAACTCTTATAATTATAAGAGTTAACACCGTTAGGGTTTAGGGATTATTTTTGTAATTTGGTTAACTTTGAGGGACTGATTTGGGAATTTTTGATTTTGTCTTTTTGTGTTGACCATGTTTGACTGAAGGTTGACTTGAGTTGACCACTGTTGACTTTTGATAGCATTCTCCCGGCTCTTTGTGTGCTCTTCCGTTCCCGTGTTCGTGATTGTCCGGTTTTGACCGTTTTCTTAAGATTTTTGCAATATCCGTACCTACACAATCACAAAGACAAAACAAGCAATATTCAAGCATTTAAAGCACAATTTTGTCTTTTTAGGGCCATTTTTGACATAAAACGGATATGTGTTTTCACACATATCAAAATTCCCCAAACTAAGCGATTGCGTGTCCTCACGCAATATTATATGCTTTATAACCAAATACCTCAAAACTTTCCCAACTAAACCTTTGAAAAGTAGCAAAGACTTTTGTGGGAAAAATTAAGAAATCACAAGTTATAAAACACCCCTTTTTCCTATTTTTCTAAAACTTTTTCAATTTTTTTTATTAATAATATAACTGAGATTATTTCGACTTTCGTTATTTCCATAACTGTTAGGGATCATAGAACAAGATGCATTTCGATCCGAGAATTCTTCATCTTTCAATAATCAAGGCACGTCATCTCATCAACACGATGATGATGATGATGATGTGGAAACTTCTCGTGCAAGTACTCCATCTCCTACCACCTACCTTAACTCTCTTGGTCCTCTCAACTACCAAAACTACCAAATGCCTTTCGCTTCCGAACAAACCGATGAAACTCTATTTGAACGACAAACCACCTTGCTCAACCAAACGCAACAAGTGCATAAGGAAATGCGCGGAGGGTTCAAGTCATTTGGAAAGGCACTAAAAGGAGTGTTTAGCAAGAAGAAGAAGTGAAGACATATAAGTGAAGTGAGCTAGATGTCTAAATGTAGTTTAAGACAACTTTTAACTTGATTATGTGTATGTTCTTAACAACTTGTGTGGTGATTATCCGATGTATTCGGAAAGACTTATGTGTTGGTTATCTTTAGGTACTTGTTTGCCATGATGGTTTAAACCTTTAGTTGTTTTAGTTATGCTACTTTGGTTTCATGACTTAATATGTTTATTACATGCTATATGATTAAATGTGCTCATACAACTCAATAGGGCTTGCTGCAAATAACCACCAAAACAGAAATACTCTCACAAAAATTCTGAGAAAAATTGTTTTTCTGTGAAAAATGGAAGCCAACAGAGGGCGGCCCCCTTAATTCATAACGGGCGGCCCCCTTATCTTTAAGGGGACCGCCCCCTAATTAAGGGGACCGCCCTAGTGAATCACGGGTAAAATAGTATTTTTCCTGCTTTTTGACCCTCTTTTACCTAGTCTCAGCTATCTTTGCCCAGAATGCTCGAACACAATTTAGAACAACCTAAACTAGTTCAAATTCATTCCTTTTTCAATCCATTCTCTTCCCATAAATCCCTTCCAAATGATCATCACCAACACATCATCCACCAAATCATACACTAACCACTATCAATATCCATGGCATCCACTAGAGCTTCCATCTCCAAAGCCTCCAAGAGACCAAAAATCAACATCATTCCACCAAAACAATTGTTTGTGGATTTAACCCATGATGACACAAAAACTCCATCACCCACACTTCAACTATCATCACCTAGTGCTCCTAATGCACCCTCCAAAACACCATCAACCAAAGATACTTCCTCATCCTCAATTGACTACATACCCAAATCACCAACCTCATCAACATCACTTTCACCCAATGGTTACTTAAACCCACCAACATCTCCACCTCCAAGAGTTTCTCCACCACCTCCAACTCAAGAAAATGCATCAATGGACATCACTCTCACCCTTTCACCAATTACCCCACTTGATGTCCAATTTGATACTCCATCACCTTCACCACCTATTGTTGGTCATCCCATTCCTTGGAACCTTCTTGAGGCACATGGAGATTCATGCTTGTGTTGCATTCACAATCGTACTCTCATATTTGGATTGAGAGATGAACTTCAATATATGTTTTCATATATTGAACACATGCTCTCACAACCACCAACAACCATCATTCCACCACCTCCACCATCTTCACCAAACTAAACATACTCTATGTTTGTCTTCTCAAATAATTGTCCATCCACCATTTTGCAAGCAAGTCCTATGGAGCTTTACTAGTTTTAGGACTCTTTGTAGTTTAAAATTTTCATGTATGTTAGCATGTTATCTATTTTCCTTATGTATGCATGAGTGTGGTTCACACACTATTTTACTTCAATGGGATAATTATTGTTGGTTGCATTACTAGTATGCCATATTTTTCCCTCTTGCTACATGTTAGAAATATTTGTATTGTTCTAACTCGGTTTTGTAGCCAAGAAACCATAGCTCGATTCCTTGCGAGGGGGAGCACACATGACGGGGGAGCATTTTGATCCGTCGATTTTACTAACATTTATTCTTGACGATGCCTTTTTGATTTACAAAAAGGGGAGAAATGACATAAAACTCACTAAATCCTGTTTAAAACACTTTTTACATTTAATGAGTTTAAATTTTGTAATCATCAAAAAGGGGGAGATTGTTGATAAAATATAATGCCTAAAAACATTAATAATATTTTTCACATCTTTACGTTTTAATAATCACAAAATATAAAAACGTTCAACGTAAAATTAAACGTAAACAAGTATTTAGTAGTAAATATTCATTTCAAACTTATATCACTCCAAGGAATGAATAAACAAATGCTTGATGCATTTTATGATCAAAAGAAACTTTTATAAAATGTTGTAAACTTTTTATAAACATCACAAAACATTTTTTACATTTAAAAGAAATGTTTTATTCAAAATAAACATTTTAAATTTCAAATTTTCAGACCTAAAACTGCTATAAATGGTCCAGTAAACACCTCCCCTGAATAGGATAAAAAAGAGGAGCGTCTGAAAGGGGCTCCCCCTTAAATACATGGGTCGTCCCCCTTAATTTATTAGGGGGCCGACACCCTAATTAAAGGGGGCCGTCATAGACCCCCCGCTCCTCCTTTTTTGTCTTATAAATAACTAGACAATTCTCCAACATTTTTTCTCTCTACATTTTGCAATCCATTCTTCTGCTCAAAATAGCCCACTTATCCTCACTAAAATCCTTTGATCGTTTAATCATAAAGCTTGTTACTAATAGTGAACCAAGCTATATTCCTCAAGTGCAAGAGAAGAGATCTTCCATCCTCAATGTGAAGAAGTATTACCCTAGTATCATAGCAATTCTTGTTGCATTCATATCACATATTGGTAAATCAATTGTATATCTTGTAGTGTGTGTTGTAAGCTAGATCTTGGTGATCTTTGTAAGTATAAGTTAATCGCTTAGTGATCTTTTACCAAGTAAGTGGTTAGGTAGTTGTGATATAAGTAGTGTGGTGAAGTGAAGTCGTGAAGTTGTGAAGAAGTCGTGAAGTTTTAAAGAATTCGTGAAGTTATGAAGAAGTTGTGAAGTTGTGAAGAAGTCGTGAAGTTATGTTGTGATAGATTGGTTCTAGCTAAGATTAGAACTCGACATTTAACTTAGTGTCGTAAATTGATATAAGCAACGTTGTGTACGGTTTTCTCTGCCATAAGGGAGTTTGTTGACATAGTGAAGAAAACTCTCGAGTTTGGTGCTCGGGGAGTGGAGTAGGGCGAAGAGGTGCTTCGTTACCAAACCACTATAAATCCTCGCGTTGTGGTTTGATTGTTCTTACTCTTATCTCTTGTCTTACTTTATCATTTCATATATTTACATTGTTCATATTGTGCAAGCATTGAATTCACAAAAAGGTCGAATCTAAGTTTTACAAACATACATAAAACTTAAACTTAAAAAGCGGTAAACTATTCAACCCCCCTTCTAGTTTTCCACATAGGCAATTAGAGGAAGATATAAGAAAAACAACAGACACATTTATGTGTCTTGCGGATAGTTTAATAGCAACCCTAAAGGTCAAAATAGAAGCACAACGAGCTCATTCCATAAAAATAGAAAAGATCACTAGATTTCCTACTCACGCCCCTACCGTAACCCCTGAAACACTCAAGCCTACCATGGCGCATAGGGTCTCAATGATATCTAAGATTGAACCCACTAACTATAGAACCCCTCACCAATACCTAAATTCCAACCTCAAAATGCCATTACTTCATTCATTTGAGGAAAATAAGCTTGAGTACGAAGATGAAGATGAAGTCGAGATAAAAATGATGGGAACCGGAATGGATAAAGAATCGTTAGAGCACAATCTCTATAAGAATGACATAACCCCAAGTGTTTGTCATAATTTTCCTCTAACTTCAAATCCACCCATCAAACCAAATGATTCGGGTAGTTTTAGGATGAAGGTAGTAAAACCTTTGACCATTCATACACCACCTTTACTCCACGTGGCATATCTCCATCAAAATGGTGTGTATCGCTACTATTACCCACACTTAACCTCAAGTGTAGGGGAGACCCACCTTATACACTTCAAATAAGCGTAGAGTCAGGCTTGTGACTCGAACAAAAATAAGAGCTTTTTGGGAGGCAACCCAATATTTTAAATTAATGCAATTAGGAATGTCCATGTATCTCAGTGAATCTTGGTGTATGTTGTGTTCATATGCTTGTCGATAACTATTTTCATGTTTTGCATAATTCAATACATGAAGTATAACTCATAAGATTGGCGTACTAGGATATTTTCCGTCCCAAAACAAAAGTTGAAATTTCTCAGAGCATGGAGACGGCGTCACGATTTGCACGTGACACCGTTAGCGTCGCGATTGTGATTAACGTCAGATTTACCCCTGACTGTGTCATGAGAGCCCACTATCAAAATTTGGAAAATTTTTTTTAAGTACTTTGAAAATAAAACTTGTGAAAAGCAATATTAAAATTTTTATTTCTTTTATAAACCAGCAAAAAACACAATACGTAACACACTCAACCTATTCTTTATTGCTTTCATAGATACTAAACTTAGTTAATAAGTTATGTATTTATCATATCACACCCGGATTTTACGCTTGGTGTAGTTGTCATTGTCTTTCATTAACAGGTTTATATTTGATGAGAAGAATCTGTAAGCTTCTTTAAAGTTTCATTGGATAATTCTCGAAGGACGATTAACTATTTCGCATGTTTTCTTCTCCATTATTGGGCCAAACCAGGAAGTACTAGTTCTTTTTCCTGTTTTCTTTTCCCTTTAATTCATTTCAAACGGGTACTTTTAGTAGAACATTGGGACAATGTTCAATTAAGTATAGTGGGAAAAATAATGCTTAGAAACTATTCTTTCATTTGCCATTTGCTTTGTCCTTAAAATGATGGGTAATATATCAAAACATAACATAAAAGGTGATTTTTACCCAAATTTTAATTTTTTATGACACATACTGATATGTCTCAAGTATATATACGTAATAATATCCAAAGTATAGAAAATTCCAAAACTACCCTTGAGGACAAAGGTAGTAGGAAAAATCTTACAAAAATACTACACGTTTAACCGGTAAGTGACTACCGGGTCGTTTTCCCAAAGACTTATGAAATTGAGACCTCGTTTGTTATTTGGACAATGACTTGAATTGGTTCAAAGATGATTGATTTCTAAATTCCTAATAGTGAGCAAATTAAGGCATGATTTAAGCTAACTACGAAAAACGTTAACGTGATTAAGAAAACGCTACAAATAAGCAATTGAACTAAATTTAAATCCTAAATGATTTTCTAAACTTTTTCTAATCCTAAATGACTATTTAAAAGTAAAAAGATAAGGAAATTCTAAACCGAGAGTAATTTAAGCCAAAAACGAAGAAAACGAGAACGGGGATTGAATCCCGTTCTTTAAAAAGTGAACTTTCAAAATATTAACCCTACGGAAGTAAATTTCAACCTAAGCCTAGAATATGATAAAAGAAAATTTTATAAAAAAGAAAATTATTTTTTTGATTATTTTTCTATTTTTTATGATTTTTTAAAGTTTTTAACTAAATTAATTCACGAAAAATATAAAACTTTAAGCTAAAAATCCTAAAAAATTTCTAAAAATAGTTTATGATAAGCAGGATGTAGGAAAAATGAGAAATCCTAAATAGCTAAACTAAATAAGCCGGGAAAATTCAAATAAGCACTCGAAGTGCTTAATATATATAAAGCTAAAAAAAGGGTTAAAAGGTTTGATTGTGCAAACCTGGACGTAAAAGTCCCAAGGGCACGTTGGTGAGGGGTGTGTGTGTTGAGGCTTATAAAAGGGTGAGACTAGGTTGAGGTCGGGGGTTCGAGTCTTGCTCACCCCCGACTTCCTTGGTTTCCCCTTTTTTTATTTTTGCAAAAACCTAAAAAGCAAAGTTGTAAAACAGCTTATAATAAGCTATTTTTGTGAAAACAACTTTTCTAAAAGTCACTAATAAGCTAGTTAATAGCTTAAAATTAAGTCAGAAAACACTTAACCATTTTTTCTACTTTTTTGAAAACTTAATAAGCTCAAAACTAAGATAAGCTAAAACTAAGACTTAATAAGCTATAAGCAACTAACTTCTAACCTAATAAGCTAGACTAGACTAGAAATAAGCAAATTGGATAAGCCATAAGCTGAAAAATCAAATAAGCACTTATACTAAACTGCATACTAAACAGACAAATAGCAAACTTTGAGCTAATGGAACCTTATGATAATCTAAATTATACCTACTTAAAGCCTGGCCTATAAGCTACTTGAAACAATAAACAAAAAGCATTTTGAAATTCAAATAAGCACTGAAAAAGTTAAATGAAAAAGCTACTTATGCTGTTTTTGATGTTTTTGGTTTTTTAAGAAAAGACAAAATAAGCTAAATCCTGGAACTAATAAGCTACAAACAACTTAATATTAACCTAATAAGCTAGTTAAGACAGAAACTAAACAAAAACTTATGGCAATAAGCTAAAAATCTCAAATAAGCAGTTTGGTATAAACTGTTAACCCAAACAGTCCCTTAAGGCAACTTTGAGCTTATTTTTCAATAAGCTAAAGGATCCTTTTGGACTTTTGGCTTATACCAGCTTAAACCTTGACCTATTAGCTACTTAAAACAACTTTTGAAAATTATTTTGAAAATCAAATGATAAAAAAAAACTTATTGAAAAAGCTGATAATTCATTTTACCCTACTTTTTGTTATTATATTAAAAGACAAAGTACTACTTTAAGACCTAAAAACAGATAAGCTAATGAACTAAATTCTACAAAATAAGCTTGAACAAATCTAATCTAACCTACAATCTACTAGTATACTCAAAATTAAGACCTAACAACTATTTTAACCATCTGAAAATTAAGATTGAAAAAGGCTTCTTGTCTGTTTTTGCTGCTGATGCAATTGACCATTTTTTAACACTTAAAACCAATTAGTGCAGAACAAAAGACTAATTACACACTCTTTAACCTCAAAATAAAATAGATTTCTCACTATATTAGCTCAAAACACTTAAACCAAAAGAGCTAAAGGATCTGAGCTTGATAAACTCAGATTCTAACTATCAACACTTAGACTTTTGAAACTAATCTAGGCCTGCATAAACCTTAAATTCTAACTCTTATAAACCTTATAATGATATTTGAATTCAATTTAAGGAACCAAAAGGAGTCTAGCAGCACTAACTCAAGTTAGTGCTGCTTGGCCCAAACACTTCCTTAAATTCATCAATCCTATTTTCAGCTTATAAAAATAAGAATTAAGACTAGAAGCTCAAATACCAGATAATACAGAGCTTATATTAGGCCTAATGAACATATTCAAACAGCTGATCAAGCAAAAATCATAAACCTTAAGCTAATGCTACTATTTTGGCTCTTTTCATTGTTTTATAAAAAATAACAAGTAAAACTATGGATTTAAATCAACAAGCAAAACACAATAAGCATAAAATAATTTATAATAAGCATAAAAAGCAAAACTAACATAATAAGCAAAGATAAGCATATTAACAAATTTACAATATTAAAGCTATACAAAGAAAATTGACACTTACATAAGCCTCTGCACAAAACAAGGCTATATAAAATGCTCTTCATAGCTAAATCAACAAGCTCTAGCTTATCTAGGATAAGCTGGTGAGGTCCTGGAAACCCATCCATTACTGGTTTCCCTTCCTTAATAAGCTGTGGTAATTTTGAGGTGGATTTAAGAATTATTAAGCTCATTTAAGCTTTAAGAGCTTAAATGAGTATTTAACTAGTCTGAGTAGTGAATTAGACAACTTATTAAGAGCTTATTGAAATTTATCAAACCATATTGCATATTAAGATAAGATAAATTGCAAAAATTACAAGTTATTTAAAAACTACACTAAGCTATATTAATACTACTCCTAGATGCTTCAAGTGAGTGAGTGAGGAACTCTTTATATAGGCTAAGAGAGAAGCTTCTAGGTCTTCTCCACACGCTCCTCCTGGATTTGATCTCTGCTCTTGAATCCTTTCAATCATTGGATACCCTGTCTTAGCCGTTAGATCAAAGATGTGATCACACGGATTGCCAGCGTGGCATTCCTTGTGTCAGAGCCTTGTGCTTCTTTTGGCTTGTTTTTAGTGTAATTTTCCCTTCCTTGTGTGTTTCTTTTAAGACCCGCGTGTAATTCTTTGTCAGAGTCTTGACCAATAAGAGCTCTTGGTGACGTTTTTGCTTGATGAGATGGCACTTAGTACTTGGAATCTCTTGTAGCCACGTTGAATTGAGAGGGTGTGGGTTAATTTGGGTTTAATTTGAGCTAGGTGAAATAGGGAGATGGTAAACAGTAAAAACTGTTTTTCCCGCCTCCTAAATGTTATACGTTTTAACTTTGACCCGGGGGTTTGGGGTGTTGACTTGGGCCTAGGATATAAAAGGATTTGGGCTGTTTGGTTTATATGGGCTCGGTGAAAGGGATTTAAGGGATTTGTTATATAAAGATAAGGATCGTTAGTTCTTTATTAACAAAGGACTAACGTTGTTAGGGTTTTAAGGACTTATTGTGAATTTGTTTTAACATTAAGAATCATTTAGGTATTTTGAGGGTTTTGACATTTTGTGGTTTGACCAAGGGTTGACCAAGGTTGACTATTTGACCTTTTTGCTATCAAACTCCCGGCTCTTGAGCACTCTTTTCATTCTCGTGTTCGTGTTTGTTCGGTTTTGACCGTTTTCTTGTGATTTTTGCAATATCCGTACCTACACATTAACAAACAACAAAATACACAAATACAAGCATATTTTTGCACAATTTGATCATTTAAGGGCCATTTTTGGTATAAAAAGGATATGTGATTTCTCACATATCAAAATTCCTCAAACTAAGTGATTGTCGTGTCCTCACGCAATGTTATATGCTCTAAAACCAAATACCTCAAAATTTCCCCAAACTAAATCTTTGAAAAGTAGCAAAGACTTTTGTGGGGAGAGTTTAGAAATCACAAGTTTTAAAACACCCCATTTTCCCATTTTTGAAAACTTTTTTTTTCATTTTTATGATTTTTTTTATATAATAATGAAAACTATTAGAATA
>BQNB010212938.1:0-10097 GCA_026074375.1 Tanacetum coccineum
ATGCAGGTTATATTGCATATTGAGATATTGGCAAAGTAATGTAATGTAATAAAGCGAAAAATTTCCCTGAAAAAGGTGAGTTCATATATAATTGATAGATTTTACATCATCTAACTTAATAGATGGATATTTACATTTATGATAATTGTGGGTAGTTATAAATATCCTAAGAAATATCCATCATCAGCTTTAGCATCAAATTTGCCTAGATAATCCTTGTGATTATAAATAAACACAGGACATCTAAACACATGAAAGTAACTAATATTAGGAATTCTTTCCCTGAATATTTCATAGGAAATCTTATCATGTCTTTTGACAATTATTAATCTATTTTGAGTATAGCAGGCTATTATGACTGTATCAGTCTAGAAGTGCTTAGAAAGTACTGATACATTCATCATAGTTCTAGCAGCCTCAATGAGAGTTCTATTTCTCCTTTCAGCCATACCATTTTGTTCAGGTGTATAGGGAGAACAGAAATTTTGAGAGATTCATTTCTCATCATAGAAACTCTCAAGCTCATGATTTCTAAACTCAGTCCCATTATCAGTTCTGATTTGTTTGACCTTTACACCATTTTGGTTTTCTACCATCCTGATAAAAGACATAATCATTTTAGGTACTTGACTCTTCTTCTTGAGAAAGTATACCCATGTGTACCTTGAGTACTCATCAACAATGACTGGGGTATATTTCTCATGATTTATGGACATTGGACTTACTGGTCCAAACAAGTCCATATGAAAAAGATGCAAACACTTCCTAATGGAGAACTTTTGTTTAGTTTTGAATGAAGCTCTATGGTGCTTCCTTTTTCACATGTTGTGCAAGGTTTATCCTTTGAATAAACTAGTGAAGGAAGACCAAGAACTTTGTTTTGTTTGGCAAGTTTATTAATGTTCTTGAAATTGAGATGTGATAGCCTTTTATGCCATAGCCAGTTTACACTTTCTGAGGCTTTGGCAAAGAAGCAGGCTCCATTTGGAGTCAGTGATGACATGTCAAGGACATATACATCATTTCTTCTAGGTGCTATCAAGACAATTTCTTTGTTAGCATTAAATATTGTTCCTTGCTTATCATCAAACTGTACAATATACTTAGCATCACAGAGTTGACTAATGCTAATTAGATTGTACTTAAGACCATTTACAAAGGCTACTTTTGTAAAAACTATACCCCCACAGTTTATTGAACCATATCCCTCAGTAATACAAGATGAGTTATCACCAAACACTACCTTAGGACCTGGTTGCTCTACATATTTATGCAGATAACTCTTGACACCAGTCATACTCCTTGAGCATCCACTGTCCAGGTACCAGATGGGCTCCCTGATGTGTCTCTGCACAAATAATAAACTTGGGTTAGTTTCTTTTGTGAACCCACTTTTTGGTGGGCTCCCTGGCCTTTGCAGCCTGAATTTTCTCACCTCTTTTGAAGTGATCAAACTCATTGTGGGTCTATAAGGTAAAGTGTCCAAGTGCTCGACATCATTAACACTTGTACCCCAATTGAGGACTCATTAGACTGAGAGGATTTAGCTAGTACTCCTCCTCTAATCTGAATAACACGATTGCGTCCTTAGGTAGAGTAATCATAGTGCATGGTGGGAAAGGCTTTGCCTTTGCTCTCAGGATTTGCTTGGAAGAAGATGCATATTGATAAGGCTGAGCCTTGTAGTTATTCTTCATTTTGTAAGCAATATACTTCTCTAGATCAAGGTCCCTATGATCCTCCCTTTTGCATATCATGCAGTAGAGAATCCTATAGCAATCAATGGTTGAATGATTGGTATAGTGACAGATTTCACACTTAAGTTGTGGCTTTTAAATAGGCTTGGGCCTGAGTGATTTTGATGAGCCAGTACTCTGAACTTTGGGTTTAGAGTCTTGACTTATTTTAGATGAATAAACTAATTTGGATGACTCAGCCTTTTAAATCTTTGAATTTGATTCTTGAGTCTTTTGGTCAGAGTTGACCTTTTCATCTATTAACATCTAAACAATTTTAGTTAATTCATTTAATTTTGACTCTTGTTCAGTGTCTTTGACTTCAGTAGGAACTGAAGGTGTGGTTTGCTTAGATTCACTAACAGTGACAGTTTTCTTGACACTTCGTTAGACGAATCTCGTGTTTCAGGCGCTTGTGTGTTCATAATACTCAACCTGGTCTTTCTTTTGAGAAGTGGGTTGAAAGGTCAATGGAATTACCTCCGAGCTTGGTGAAGCTCCCTGAAGAATTTTCAGGGGAGGTAGTGGAGTAAGGAATTCAGCTTCCGAATCTTTGGATGATTCAGGGGTATTTGAAGTTTTAAAAGACTCATTGACAGCTTGACTTTCAGGGACTAGAATTCTTCCAGCATTAAAGTTTAAAAGTTTGCTGTCAGTATTAAGTCTCTCAACCCAGTCTTTGGTTTTTAGAACCATTTCTTGGTCATACCCCATGGAAGTAGGAACAAAAAGAATTTCATTTCATTCCCATTTTAGATGATTAATCGGTGAGTAAATCGCCACAAGAACTTTCTTCTTTGGTAAGGAATTTGCTCACTGTGCATTGACTAACCCTTTTTTGAGCTAGTTGCCATTTTTCATTGATCTTTTTTCCCTCAGTTGAGTTGTTCTTGGAAGAGTATGATTAACCTTATAAGTTCATGTTATTGAATTGCAAAGTGACAGCATCAAGCATTGCTGTTTTAAGGATAGCAATTCATCTCTACACTGTATTTAAATCAAAACCATGTTTGTTATACTAGAAAGTAAGTTAATTATTGCTCTTCAACAAACGTAAGATCAATGTTGATAGACTTGCAGGTATGTATATTGCGAATCGGCATCTCATCCATAGAAGAAGAGTGTTTACCTTTCTCATGGTGTATGTCGCCCCTATTCACCATTACGAAGCCATGAACACTTTCCAACAGTGAGCTCATCATCAGCTAGAGCCATTAGTACCTTGACCTGAGTGACTTCTTCATCATCAGAAACCTCTTCCTCATCCCAATCAAAGGTTTTAGCGACTAAACCTTTGTTCTTTGGTTGCAAGGTCTTTTGGGTTCTGAGAACTTGAGGGACTTTCCGTCAAGGATGCAAGCTGGCTTGTTCAGTCTTCTTGTACATCAGCCTGAGTAACTTTCTGAACTTGGATCAGCTTAATTATTTGAGTTAGAAGAATACTAAATAAGTTTTGGAGTAAACTTTAGTTGAAAGCCTTTAGACACTCATGAGTAATTATTCATTGGTGATTTGTAAGAAGGTTCGGGCGTTTTAGAAAAGCAATCTCTTACAAAATGACCTTTGTTGCCACATTTGTAACATTTTGTATTTTCATTTGCCTTTTGACCTGAGAAATTGTTTCTTCTTTTTATAAAACATTTTGAGTTTGCCAAAAGGGCTCTTTCATGATACTCAATATCTAATTCTCTTATATACTCCTTACTAGTCCTTTCATCTACTTCATCATTAAAATTTTCTTAGAAATCCTGAATGACATTGTTAAAAAAGAAGACAGTGGAAATTAGAGTGCTTAAAGGAGTGGTAATGAGGGCCTTTTTGGTGTAAGAATACCTTCTTTGGATTAGGTTGTCCTCATAGACAAACCTTCCATAGATATCTGCAAGGTCAAGGGTCTGAGTATGATTGGCATTCCTCGGTCCTTGAGAGAAGGTTAGCCACTTCTCAGGGAGATTGTTCACGAAACTAACATTGATTTCGTGTTTAGAGAGGTTAACAACATCATTGGCAAGCTTATTGATCATGGTCTTATAGCGGGTGTAGGTCTATGAGAGACTTTCAGTAGACTTTGTCCTAAAAGTTTGATACTCAAGTTTCAGATCCATGATCCTATTTTCCTTGGTATTTGAGGGACCTTAAAATCTGTGAACCAAGTCAGTCCATGTTTCTTTTGCTGAAACACAACTAATGACAGATTCCATTATGATCATTTGTAAACATGACATAATGAAGCTTAAGGCGCTGGTCTTGAATACGACCACTCCTCCTCTCATTTGAGTCCATTGGGACTCAGCTTAGCTCACCTTCAATGTTTTTGGCTGAAATTTGCCATCCTTAATACATTTATAAGTAGTAGGAGTTCCCTTCTGCTAAGTACAAAGCAATCCGCTTTTTATCCACTTATTAAATTTTCTCGGCTCTAGTTTAGGAGCAATAGCAGCGTAGCTACCTCCCTTTTTGTCAACTAGCTGGGGTACATCAATTACTACAGCCATTTAAGGATCTAGGTTTTAAAAATGTAAGTAAATTAGTGTTAAGTAAGTTTTACAAACCTGAGGCTCTGATACCACTTGTTGTTCCCCACTTAGTTAGTGAACAATAACTACAAAGTTATCATTAACTAATTCATGGCTAGCAAGTAAAGAAAAACAGTTTGTTGTTTGAAAAGATTTTTTATACGTAAATATAGCTCGTAAGTAAAAGACACAAAAATAACTTTTCAACGTTTAACTCTTTTATTAAGAATTATACCCCATTGTATGCGGAACTACAATAGGGATTGAATGACAATGTGTATAGTTATCTGCCTCCCTAATAAACATTGCATAAACCATAAAGTGTTAAAGCAAAATTATACTACATGCTAACCAACTGAGCTATGCTCATTACTTAGTAGATTTAGAGAGGAATGTGTGTTTGTGAAAGATACGACTTTGAAATGCTCTAACCATAACATCAACTCAATACAAGAAGTTCTATTTATACTAAATAGGAAGGGTTACACTCTTGGGGTGTTGAGCACTTATCTTAGATCTAATAGGTTAGTACATGTGTACTGTTTTGTCCCTATTACAATATCTATTCTAAGTATGGGACAAATGCTCTTTCCAAGTTCAGTTCCTGACACTGAACTTGTCTTATACCCTCTTCAGGATAAGTTGACTTCTGGAGATAAGAGCTTGGACTTATCTGCTTTCAAACTATCCCGCCTATTCTTCAGTCTCTTGTCTTCAGGGTCTTCTAGTTGTTGGAGATCGTATGGGGCTCAGTGAGTCTATTGCCATAACTCACTGAACCCATCACCTTCTTCTTTGGCTCAGGCTTTATTCACTGAGAACCGCCTCACTGAATACTAGAGTCTTTCTTGTAGACTCAGGCTGAGCATCTTGAAGGTAACTCACTGAGTGACTGTTCACTCAGTGACCTTGAATTGTTAAAGGATATTTACACTTAGGTTATTTTGTATTCAAATCCTAAGTGAAAGATCAGTGGGCAATGAAATTGGCCTAACAATGACCTTTCTCACTGTAATTGTAGCATTGAACATTTGCAGCAATTCCTGAAGACGTAGTTCGAAGAGTTCTCTGTATGTTCCCAGCATCATTCTGAACATTGTTACCCTCAATGATTTCCTCTTAAACATATTAACGTCATGTATTTCTGTCATCATTCCTAGAATTTCTTCTTTGAATGTTTACTCTGTGACCTTGAATAGTTGCGTGATTTCTGGTGTTAGAAGAAGTACGAAGATGATTACTTGTTGGATTAGAGAAACGTTAAGTGATGACACTAGCAAGTAAAATCATTGCAGAGGTAAGTGGGTCTTCAGAATTGTTTTGAACTGCATCCCCTTGATAATCATCATCATAATTAACCACTGAAGAAGGATGTGTGTGTAACACCCCCATTTTTACATATAGCAACGGAAGCTAATCTGGGGTATTACTTCAAGGTACAACAGTCATAATCATAGAAAACGAATCAAAAAGAGTCGTTTTATAAAATAAGTTTTCATTCATTGTTTTACTTCAGAGTTTTTACAAACAGAGAGGTTCCCAAAATCTATACAATAATTTTAAAAGATAATAACAGTTTGTCATCTTCATGTGCCTGCCACTCTTGCCATTAGTTACCTGAGATAAAACATGCCGAAAAAGTCAATATAAAGGTGAGTGAAATCCATAGTTTAAGTAGATATAATTTTAAATGCAAATGCATATTTGGGTACTTGATATACACCCAGATTTGAAAACATATTTATTATTGCCATTAGCTCAGGAATCCGATCCACTTAGGGTAAGGTGAATACGTTATAAAAGCCCCGTGCCGGTACCTTTGCAAAAATACTCGCATGAATTCTAATAGATGTGCGATTGGTTACACGTAACTGGGTACACTGATATTTGCTTAAATGTAGCACTAAAATACCCGTGATTTTGCCAATCAAAGCAAGAAAAATGCCAAAAGAATAAAAAATGTGCTTTTGTGTCCCAATTGTGCAGGAAAGATACAAAGACGAAAAGAACAAAAACAAAAGTCCAAAACCGACAAGAAAACGGAAAAAGCAAAGATCAAGAGCAAGAGTGATGAAATCAGCCAGAGATCACAGCCGATCACCCGAACACAGCAGCGAAAGACCGACACAGAAAGAAACAAGGAAAGTCAAAGTCTCCCATTGAAGTCAAAGGACCTTAGTGACAAGTTGCACAGTTCAAGGGCTTTACTTTGAAGTTTAATGATCAAAGACTAAGTTGCTCTAAGTTGGCGAAAGTTGTTTTGTAAAGAGAAAAAGGGAAATATGAAACATAAGGGCCAAACCTGCCATTCTTAAACTTCATTTTACACTACAAATGGGCGGAATGAAAGACAAGGACTAATATTGCCAATACTTCAAAGATTCAAACAGAAATACGCGTTTGTTATAACCTCCTAACCGCCTAAACTACTTTTCCCGCGCTTTCTCAACAAACCCAATCCCAAAAATTCCCACCCCCGCTCCTTTATAAACCTTTAAACCTGTCACAATCCCTCTCCCCAATCATAAACGGCCACGTGTAATCCAATGATTGGATTAAACACCTCACAACTATGATCAAACGGCTCATATTTGTTCATTAAAGATCAACGGCTGAGAATTGAAGGACCATTCTAGAAATCTTCCCTCTCTTCACCTCTCCTCTATAAATAGCAGTCCTAGGCATCATTTTTCGGTGGTTGAATTTTGTTTTAAATTTTCTCTTTGTATTTTTCGAATTTTAAGCACTTATTTCACTTTTAGCAAATAAGCTTGTAAGCTTTTGTAACCTACCTTTCTAAGCTTGTACTTTCTCAATTAAGTAATACAATTCATTTTACAAGTCTTTGTGTTCTTTGATTTCAATTTCAACTCGATTTCATCAAATAAGCTCTAAATAAGCTCGTTTGAGCTTATTGCTTCTAATAAGCTCAATTTTAGTTAAACTTTGTTTCTTAAGCACTAATTTTCTCATTTAAATCATTTGTAATCAACATCATGATTACCTAAGTGTTTTGAATTCAATTTCAAGCAACAAGGAAGAAATAAGCTAAGATTTAGCTTATTGAGGTTTAGAGGCAAGGTGCCAATAGGATTAAGCCTTTTTGAGGTCATTCACTCTACAAGAGTGACCTCTTGATCTGAGACTCCAACTTTCACAGGTTTTAAATTCTTAATCTCATTTTAAGCAAATCTATAGCTTATTACAATTTGCTTATTTCTATTCAATTCTGTCTTAATTCTATTCAAATATGTTAGTTTAGGCTTAATCCTTAGCTGTTTTAAGTTTGTTTAGATAAAACTTGAAAAAAACTTAGCTTATCTTTTAAAATTGTTATTTAGTGTAAATAAGCTAGTAGAGAAACTAGCTTATTTACATTCATAAGCTTTAGGTTTTGTAGTTTAAATAGCTTAAGTAGGACAGTATAAATAGAAGTAGATAAAAGGATTTAGGAGTTTTAGCCTTTAAACAGAATTTAAGTGCAAATTTAGTTTTTACAGCTTACCTAAAGGTGTGTTTGGTTTAAGCAATCTTTGACTCCTAAAGTCAATTTCCCTATGTCAAAATTGTTCATGCAGTTGTGTTAAGGTAGTTTAGCAAGCTTTAAGCAAGTTTTAAAGGTTAGGATCTAGTTTTAAAAAAGTTAGAGTTTAAAAAGCTTCTTATTGCACCAGGGCATATTTCAGTCATAAGAATTTTAGATTTAAGGATTTTTAAAGCAATTTAGGGTTCAAGGTTGTGCTGTGCTCACTTAGTGCATTTAGTAAAGTGTTAGTTTGAAAATTCTAGCTTGTATTCCTGTTCCTTGCCAACTGCACCAGCAACATCAAGTGACAGCAATAGCATATCAGTTTATGAGTTAGCCATTTCACTTTTAAAGTTTCTCATTTCCTTGTGAAGATTTAGAAATCCTTTTACCTAGTAGAATTTAGACTGCTAGAGTAGCTTATTTCCAAATTCTCAACATTTAAAGTTCAAAAAAATAAGCATTTAGTTTACTTTTAAAAAAGCTCAAAAACAGTTTAATAGAAACCTTGCACTTTTCATTTTCATTTTCTTTCTAAATTTGTTAAACATAGGTTAATATTAGTTTAGATTCCCTTAATACACATCTTAATCTAGAATAAGCCTCTTTTAGTTTTAATTTTCATCAAGAATTAAGCTCATAATAAGCCAAAATCTAATAAGCTTAAAAAACAAGCACTTTCTGTGACAGCAACTTAGATGCTTATTTTGTAGCTTATTCTTTGGTTAAAAGTTGAAAGAGCTTTTATTAAAGTTGTTAGGAATAAGCTGCTTTACAAGTTTGCAGTTTTGAGTTTTTGCTGAAAAGCACTTTTTAATAAGCAAAAATAAGCCAAATTCGTAGGGTCTGTTTGGTAGTTATCTCATAGTTAAGGGGCACCCGTTTCTTCTTTAGTGTAAATTTCCCCTACTTACCCCGCCTACCTTGTTCTTTCCTTTATTGCACTATCTACCCTGTTTTTTTTAGAATTATAAATAGATTTAATATTTTTCATAATAGTTTTATAAAAATTAGGTTTAGGTTTTAATAAATCAAATTAGTGTTTAATAGTTTGATAAAAATTAGGGCTTTTCTATCCATTTGATTTCTGCACCAATTTAGTTTCTTAAAACCATTTTTCTTTATTTTTCCCATTAAATTTGTATTTTCTAGAAATTAAAATAGATTTTAGTGATTACTTTTTCTTAGATAATTCATAAAAAATAGAAAAATAGTTGGAAAATTTTGATTCTTTTTGCAATAATTTTCATTTTAAATTTAGTATTTTTGAAAAATAAAAGAAAAATTTTAGTGTTAATTTTTAGAAAAAGTTTATTTTTGTTAATTCATTAAATCTTTAGAAAATCATAAAAAATTCAAAAATACATAAAAAATTCTAATTCTTTTTCCTAAAATTTTCATTTTAAATTTGTGATTTTTAGGTATAAAATTTGTTAAAAGTCGTGTTTTAGATTTTAAATTTTAGTTTTAGCTCGCGATTTACGTTCCGTGCATTTAAATTTTGTGCTAGTTAATTGCTTTTAATTCGTGTTATTACATTTTGTAGTGTAATCAAAAATTCAAAAAAAATTCCTTTATCATTCTTAGCTCGAATCCGAATATTCTTAAATTCTCAATTCACGATTTCGTTGGGACACGACCCGAGAAAAAATACTTCCCGGATAAAAATATACGAATTGTGTTTTCTTTTGTGAGATTTTTACCTTATATTTCTCTTGGTTGAGAAGTATTTTGGAAAGAATTCTTACGAGATTAATAATATAATACGTATATAAATTTGACTACACCAAATTTTGGCGCCGCTGCCGGGGAATTCGTGAACGATTATTGAAGAGTATTCGTTGAAGTAGAGTTTTGAAGATCCTTCCATTGGAAGTTATTTTGCTATATTTTTGAAAAATATAAAAAGTTCATTAATTCGATTCCTATCGAATTAAGTAAAAAATAATAATAATAATAATAAACATTTGGATACTAGCTATCCATCTTAAACCATTCCAATAAACAACAAAACAAATCGTGAAGTACTTGCGAGGTACGACGGACCTTTAAGTTTACAAACTATAAGGTGAGTTTAAGGAAAAGTGATAGCTACTCTCTAAGTAGTCATTGCGGCTCGCTAAGCTTTTCCGCTCACTTGTGCGTACTCTTGGAGACTTATCGTGAAGCTTGTAATAAACGGTTACCAAAAATATTTTAAATTTTTGTTTTCATTCTTAATAAATATTAAAAATTGTAAATTTTCCTAAAAAAAATAATCTTTTTAATCTCAAATTCTTCTTTTTCTAGTGCATGCGCACTCGATCCTCCTTGGAATAC
>BQNB010212940.1:0-10096 GCA_026074375.1 Tanacetum coccineum
ATTTAAACAAAAGTTTTAATGCTTAAAATACATAAATTCAAACAGATTATTGTGATGGGAAGGGCATAAGTCTAGAATTAAATAAAAAGACCTGAAAAAACTATTGAAGAGAGCGAAAAAAATCACAGATTAGATATGGGCTTAGGATGTTTTAAAGTACAATAGTAATAGTTTGAACTTTAATAAATAATAATATTTCATAGGTATGTATGGATTAATTAGTGTTTGCGGTTTTAGTTTTGTGAATATGTCGTGTGGGTGTTTATGAAAAATGATTGTTTGTGGTTTTGTGAATGGTGGTGAGAATGGTGGTGGTGGGTTAATATGAAGATGGTGGGTTTTAATATGGTTGGTGATGGTGGACCTACATGAGATGTTTTTTAATTTTTTGTGTTTGAAAGAAAAAGAAAAAGAGTATAGCGAATTTACTATAATGCCCTCATTTGAGTCTCAAAAGGAGTGATTTAACAACAGTTAATGAAGACCGTTAAAGGGAGGGACCAACGGTACATAAGGTTTCCCACTTAAGGACGAACAATACATTTTTTTCGGTCAAAGGACGAAGCTTGTCGGTCAACGCAAACCACAAGGACGAACGGTGTAATTTACTCTTCTTTAAACCAAGCTGACAAGTGTGTGTATAGCAAATTTGATGCTTCTGGTAAAGGAGTAATAATTTGTTTATATGTGGATGACATGTTGATGCTTCTGGTAAAGGAGTAATATTTGAAAGGAACCATGGATTATGGTTTGACTTATAGTGGTTATCCTTCTGTTATAGAAGGTTATTCCGATGCCAGTTGGATTAATAATATGGAGGATCACTCGTCTACGAGTGGTTGGGTATTCCTTCTTGGAGGAGGTGCTATTTCTTGGGCTTCAAAGAAACAGACTTGTATTACAAGCTCAACCATGGAGTCTGAATTTGTGGCCTTGGCTGCAGCTGGTAATGAAGCTGAGTGGCTGAGGAATTTGATTTATGAAATTCCTTTGTGGCCTAAACCGATATCTACCATTTCTATCAGATGTGATAGTGCTGCTACCTTGGCTAAGGCTTATAGTCAAGTGTACAATGGCAAGTCTAGACACTTGGGTGTTAGACATAGCATGATTCGTGAGCTTATCATGAATGGTGTGATATCTGTGGAGTTTGTAAAAACTCAATTGAATTTAGCCGACCATTTAACCAAAGGGTTAGCAAGAGATCTCGTACGCAAGGCGGCTATTGGGATGGGTTTAAAGTCCACCTAATTAAATCCTTGTATCAAGATACCCAATTCCCATCTAACGAAATGTTATATGCTGAATTCAATGAGGAAAGCTTGATATCTTTGGATTGGAACACATAATTACATCATCCCACGGTATGTGTTCAGAACTGCAAGATAAAGGAGGTTGAAATTATATTTCTTAATGGTTTTTTGACAAATTGCATGTGCAGGTGCAAGAGTAAAAAACTACCTATATAAGCATGAAGTTTAGCTGCTTCAAGAAGCTTGGGACTTGGCTTTGATATGCTTATTGAAGGATAGGACACAAGCTAGTAAAACATAGTGTCAAGTAGAACATGTGAATGTGTAAACTGTTGTGTATATTATCTTCATGTATTCACTATGAATAGAAAGAGTTCAATCCTTTAGTGACACTCTGATATTCGAATATTTGGAATGCTAATGTACTAATGTGAAATTCAATCGTCTCGATATTTCATTTATGCATCAGTTTGTTGTTTGTTATGAGTTTGCTTTAAGTTAATCAAGATTACACTTAAATGGGGGAGGATTGTTGGTGATTTTGCGTCACCAATATGATTTAAGTGTAATGGATTGACTTGGTTGACCAATGTGTAATCATGATAAATGTTCAACAAGTCGGGGTTGTGCGGAGTGCACACTTGTATGGCGTTATTATGATTATCATTCGGGGCGAAGCCCCGTATGACGGGGGTCCGGGGGCAGCGCCCCTGGTAGCAGGGTCCAAGGGGCGGCAACCCCTGGCAGGGTCCAAGGGGTAGCGCCCCTGACTATTTGGTATAAAGTGCTATGTTAAAAAATGCACGTGGAAATAAAATTCCTGGATATGGACTTGTTTTTTTTGCCCCTTTTATTTAACTGATTTGGTAGTTAAACTAACTGCTATGCAGTTATAACCGAAAAATCAGTTTTGTTGGTCATATATTCATCACAATCTCTGGTTCTGTTTCATAACATCAAAACAAATTCTCGTTTCTAAATCTGAGTTTTATCCGATTTAAGATTTCGATAGAACCATCGAAATACTTCGATCTGAAAGTGTTTACACGACTCTCAGATTTCTGTGATCATAAATTCATAATAGATAGTAACCAGAAATGACCTAGATTAGGCAACATATACAAATAGGGTCAACCTATAGTACACTTCAGAAGCTGAAAAGTGTTTTATTATGCATTACGCAAGATCACAGATTGAGGGCCATATCAGTCATCTCAGAGTTTACTATTATGTCACAAAATGCAACTGAATGATAATTTTTTGTAATGATTATTTCTACATTATATTGAATGAAGTAGAATTATTACTTGATACATAGAACTAATGAACAATGTTGGCCGAGTTTTTCGAAGAAAAAATAGTTAACGAACAAAGGCGGTAGGACTTGAATAGTTATTGAATAATATTACCATTTGCTTAGTCTTCTATCCGACCACTGGACATAAAAGTATTTTGTTAGTTGAGCCAAACAAGACTTGGTCATGTATAAAAACACATCACTTTTTCACCCATTATCCTACTCTGCGACTTTGTTTTGCTTTCATACGCACCTAAATTTTGATTTTTTTAAGCAAAAATGGTGTTGGCTTCACTTGACATGTTTATGGCAGTGGTAAGGGCCTATCGGACTACAGAGCTGAAGGTCTCATTGACTAAACCGTCGTTATTGTCTGGTAGGATCTTAGTCCTGGAATGGCCAGGCTTAGCCTTTGATGAGGGAGATGAAGTTGGCAAATGGTTCACCTAATTTCTTATGAAACCGAACTGCTTGGTACGCTTCAATGAAGTTACACTGATCAAATTCATTTCCACAGTATTCTACGGGTAGCATTTTGGTGATGTACAATTAGAGCATATAAGCATGTAGACCTGAACATTGGATTCAACCCAAACCGAAAAGGGTAGATCCGAATCTAAACTGAAATGTGGGAAAGGCTCGACCGAAACCGGACCAGATAGGACTCGGGTTGACTCGGATGTTTTAGGTTTAGTCGGGTCAGCTCCAGTTTTAGATAACAAGAACCGAATCTAGAAAAAATTGTAGCACATCATCACTTTTTGGAGTAATGGGGTATATATGCAGGCTTACTCCACCAGAGAAGTTGATGTCAACAACCTGAAGCATCATGCAGAGGAGTTGGGTCCCAAATGGGCAACACAACTCTTTGTTCCATAAGTACAAAGTGATTTACTCGGAATGCCAATATTAACGAGAAAATCATCTAGCTTTCAAGAAGATTTTAGCTACGGCATTGGTTGTAGTTCTGTCTCAAGGAGTAAAGTTATAGGTCATGTTTATGCTGCGAGTGAAGCTCCACCTGATCTTCAGGATGTTCCTTTTCATTATGATATGACATTTTTTTATCAGTTTTGTTTGTTAAATCAGTTTTGTAGGCTGATTTACTTTTTTTTGTTAGTGGTGTTTATCTTTATTTTTATTCACCGACTATTTGATTAGATTGTTATTAAACAACTATATGAAAATATGTTGCAGAACATGGTCTTTGGAATTGCTCATTAGGTAAAAAAATTCAAATGAGTTTATCTAAAAACTCTTGTCTTAGTGACTCTTCCTCTTTTCTAGGTTTTTTGAGTGTGAAAACAGTAGATTTTGCATTTGCCAATGAATTGGATCCGCCTTGATTCAATCAATAATGGGATTCTTGGCTAGAGAAAGGTTTTGTGACATGGACGCCCAACCCAACTCGGTCGGTCTGTTGGCCTATCTAAGATATTCAAAAATGATCGATCGATT
The DNA here is from genome assembly GCA_026074375.1 of Tanacetum coccineum. Lineage (NCBI taxonomy): Eukaryota > Viridiplantae > Streptophyta > Magnoliopsida > Asterales > Asteraceae > Tanacetum > Tanacetum coccineum. Next base: position 4,009 of record BQNB010212940.1, read on the forward strand.
TGATCAAATTTGAAAAAGTCTCTCACTAAAAAGATCGTAAATCTTGTTTTTGATAGTTACATCATGTCATGAAATGCTGAGATTACCATGTCTAATCTTTCGATTAACGAAGCTGAGCATGAGGTTGTGGATTTTGCCGATGATGATACATACGACGAGCGACAATTTACTCTTATGGGAAAGGTCTATACGGACCGAGTCATGAACTTCTGAAAACTAAAAAGAATCTTGATGGTTGCATGGCGGCCCAGACGATCAGTGAGAATACAAGAGCTCGAAGATGGCCTCTTTCTAGCAATGTTTGAACACGTGGTGGATATGAGTCGTGTCATCGATGAAGGTCCTTGGTCGGTTGAAAGAGACCTGGTTATTCTAAAGCCTTTGGATGAGGATGAACAACCTTCGAACATGGAGATGAGTAAGAGCCCTTTTTGGATTCGTTTACTTAATCTTCCATTTAGTAGACGTAGTGAGAATTATGTTCGAGCAATTGATGGAAGGCTTGGTACAGTTTTGGAAGTTGATATGCGTCGTCTTAAAGAGGGTAGTAAGCACATTCGAGTTCGGGTTATGATCGATGTATCTAAACCCTTGTGCCAACATTTGTTTGTGACCAATCAAAAACATGAGAAAGTCATGGTTGGGCTATGTTATGAGCGCTTGCCAAATTTTTTCTACTGGTGTGGCCATCTCGTGCACACGAAGAAAGAATGCCTAGACAAGCCAACGAATATAGATGGGAAAGTATTTGAGAATTGTCCTTTTCAAGAATCCTTGCGAGCTCCTCCAATTAGAGAAGGAATTAGTAGGAGTGACACTTTGTTTGTTCAATATGGTGTCCATGTTTTTCCATCTTTTGATGTACGGTGCTCACAGGTTCTTTCTGATCACAGCACTACCAGGGCTGGTACGGACAGGCTCAAAGAAGATGTAATAATAAAAGGGAAAGAGATTAATGTAAACGGAAAAACAGAGAGTATGTTACAGAACATTGAAATTAACCATGAGAATAGTGGCGGTGGTGATGAAAATAATGAATATAACGCCACTGGAGGACAAAGCAATAGGCATATAGGGAAGCAACAAAAGATTAATATTAGGTAGGGGTGAGCAGAAACCGCACCGCAAACCGCAAAACGGTAAAAACCGCACCAAAAAACCGCACCACGACAAAAACTGGTGGATCGGTTTTAAGAAAAAAGAAAAACCGCAAATGCGGTGCGGTTGCGGTTTTACCATAAAACCGCACCACAAAACCCGCACCGCACATTGATTATTTTAAATTGAAAATGACACATTGATTATTTTATGTGTGTTATAAGGCTTCTAGTGCATATTATCAATAATATTCTAAGTGATGTGTGTGTTTATATTAAATATATACATTGTTATAACCGAAAAAACCAATATCGTAAACCAATAATCGCAAAAATCCACATTAATTAAATAAATTATAAGTGGTGGCGCGGTGCGGTTAAAACCCGCAAAAAACCCGCAAAACCAAAACCGCAAAAACCGTACGATTGCGGATCCTCACTTTTTAAAAACGGCAATTGCGGATGCGGTGTGGTTTTTGCCAGAATCCGCACCGATCCGCACCATGCTCACCCCTAATATTGGGAGTCCTAATAAAGACTTGCGTGAAATAATTACCCATAATGATCAGGTCAGTGACCCGTTACATTGTAATAAAAGTAGGTCTGTAGTGGAGAAAGAGGATGGCAGACCAAGTGGGTGTTTAAAAGAGACTGAGACCCTGGACATAAACTTTGAATGGGAACTTAATCATGAATTTTCGAGGGTACAAAGTTTACAAACGACACCTGGTTCGGTTACTGAAGAAGGTGATGCTTTGAGGCGTAATTCTTGGAAAAGACAAATAAGGGTCTTGCCTAGTAGTGGTCTGCCTGCTGCTAGTGATCGCCCTAATGAAAAATAAGGGAATAAACGGGAATGGACAGAGTTTGCAGGCTCAAACTATATGGAGGTGGATTGTGAAACGCGTTCAAAGAATGGCAGAATTATCAATGAAACAACAAGGGCTGCAGGATAGCCCCGCCGACAACAATGAGGATCCTAAGTTGGAACTTCCAGGGACTGGGCAATCCTTGGAAGATTCATCACCTTCGCGAACTAGTGAAGGTACATAAGCCCTCTATTGTGTTTCTTATGAAGACACGGCTACAGGATACTGAAATTCAAGGTGTTTGTCAATGCTTTTTAGATTTTAACTTTCTAGTTGTAAACCCTGTGAGGAGAGCTGATGGTCTTATGTTATGTTGGAATAAAGACTTGAATGTGCAAATCACGAGTTTTTCTAAGCAGCATGTCAATTTTAGTGTCATTAAAGATACTAGTAGGGAGTGGAGAGGCTCAGGCATTTATGGTTGGCCTACAAATCAAGACAAGTATCATACATGGATGTTGCTTTGCTCGATAAAGAGCTTGTCAATGTTACCCTGGGTTTGTTTTGTAGATTTTAACGAAGTGCTATATAGTTTTGAGAAAGTGGGAGCATGTGGGTGCAATATGCGAGAATTAGAAGCTTTTACAGCTTCTTGCCAGGATTGTAATTTATATGATTTGCGTTATAGAGGCACTAGCATTACATGGTCTAACGGAAGGAGAGGAACGACTAATGTACAAAAACGACTAGATAGATTTTTTGCCACACCCGATTGGTCTATACTCTTCCCTTCAAGCTGGGTCTAAAATCTTCCTTGAGTTGCCTCTGATCACTCAGGAATTTTACTTGATCAAGAAGTATGTTTGGCAGGAGGCGGAAAGAAAAGGGGATTTCTGTTTGAACACATATGGCTTAGAGATAGCAGACTAAGAGGTGTCATTAAAGACGCATGGATGAGTGGTGTACGTGAGGGCCTAAGGAGTGATCCTGCAGCTTTAGTGCATTCTTGTGTGAAGAAATTGACCGAATGGAATGTGACAACTTTTGGGCATGTTCAACGCATTATTCGAGCAAAAGTTAAAAGGCTCGAAAAACTACAGAAGCAACCGAGATATGACTCTCACCGTGAGCAACAAGACTTACAAAATGAGATAAAAGAACTATATGCTCGTGAAGAAATTATGTGGCGACAAAGGAGTAGGATTCAATGGTTGAAGGAAGGGGACAAAAACACACAATTCTTTCATGCTCGAGCAACTAGCAGGCGGAAGCGAAACAATTTACTTAAGCTACGAACAGAGGATGGAAGGTGGGTTAATGACACAATGTTCTTTGTAACATGATGTTGTCATATTTTGATGATTTGTTTCAGAGTACTTGTCCAACCCAATGCGCAAAGGTGGTATCATGTCTCGATAGATATCTTTGTGATACTGACATCAACATGTTAGGGAATCCGATAACTGAATGTGAAGTATATGATGCAGTTTTGCAAATGCACCCCTCGAAGGCTCATGGACCAGATGGCATGACTGCTTTATTTTATCAAAAGTTTTGGAATATTGTTGGCCCTTCGACTGTAAATGTGATGACTGAGTTTTTTCGTACTGGAATTATGCCTCCAAACATTAACAAAACTCTAATTACTTTGATACCAAAAGTTCCATCACCTGAATCTTTAAAATACTTGCGCCCTATTAGCTTATGTAACGTGATTTACAAAATTATTTCAAAGGTCATCGCGAACAGACTTAAAGGGGCACTACCAACTTTAATAGATGAGACTAAATCAGCTTTTGTTAGAGGACGTATGATCATCGATAATGCTATCGTTGCCTTTGAGGTTTTTCATTGGCTATGTGAAAATCGTAGAGGGGGGTAAATACGTTTCCATTTACAAACTTAAAACGTTTTGATCAAATTATCGATCAAGTTGAACGCAATATGAGAAGTGTGAATAATACATCTATATTCATTAGAACATGTCATGGCAATATAAACATAATCACAATACTAACTTCTATCCATAACACAATCATCATTCAAACAAAATAAGCAACAATCAACACACATATATATCTAATGCTAATATAAATGTAAGGCGATAAGGTAAATAAAGATGTAAAGCGAAAGGTAGAAGAAAGTGCAAACCAGACACGATGATTTATAGTGGTTCGGTCATGAAGCTCCTCTTCGCCCTACTCCACTCCTCAAGTACCCAACTCGAGAGTTACTTCACTAGTCAACAAGCTCTCTTCTCGGCGAGAAAACTACACAACGTTGCTTATATTATTTTTTTGACACTAAGCTAGATGTCGAGTTCTAATCCTAGCTAGAACCAATCTATCACAACTTTTGTATTTTAAGGACTAAAATAATAACCGCACTACTTCACTACACATCACAACTTCACCTAGACACTAACAAGATCAACCCGATGTATCTAAACTCTTTACGATCACTACTATCTAACTAAACTTCCTATGATCACCACGATCTAACAACTATACACACCATGATCATCATGATCTAACTATTATACAACTTTGGAATACATGGACTTGATCTATACATTGTGAATGTAATACATGTTACGAATGAATTAGCTATACTACATCTTAATGATAATGAGAGTTCTTCTCTTGCACTTGAAGGAATAAGCTTGAATCACTTGAAAACAAATGCTTAAGATTAAATGATCAAAGGATTGTAGGTGATGTACAAACTAATTTTAGACAAAAAAGAATGAGTGGAAGGGTTAGAAAATCAATAGGAAATAGTCCAATATTTATAGGCAAACTGGGGAGACTTTTTGTCTGGCCGGTCCCCTTAATTAGGGTGCCGGACCCTTATAATTAAGGGGACCGCCCTTATATTTAAGGGGGCCGCCAGGCCAGGGCGCTCTTTTTTTTATCTTTTTCAGGGGAGGTGTTTTCTAGAACATTTCTAGCCATTTTTAAGTAGAAAATTTGAATTCAAAATATTTATTTGAATAAAACATTTCTTTTAAATCTAAAAATGTTTTGTAAAAGTTATAAAAATGTTTGTGACATTTTTATAAAAAAATGTGAGGTTAAATAAAAATTCCTTTGATCATAAAATAAATTAAGCATTTATTTATACATACCTTAAGTGATTTACGTCGGGTGCAAACTTTGTTGAAGCAGTTTTGAGACGTCGAAAGATGTTGTCGTATGAATGCATTGATGATTTGTGATCACAAGTAACTTAAGCACTTTACGTTATATGTTATAAATTACATGTTTGTCATCACCAAAACATGAAGAGAATGTATAGATTAAATATCGTAATATTTCTACCAACAATCTCCCACTTTTTGATGATGACAAAATATGTAAACTATAACTCATAGTAAAATGTATAAGTTACTTGTTTACACTTCTTCTCCCCCTTTTGTCGAAACAAAAATGTGGACACCCCAAGCCATTCATTCAATTAGATGAGACTTTTACTACACATCAATCCTTGAACAAAAGAGGCGAGCTTGCATCATCCCCAGTGAAGTCTTGCTCCTATCAAGCGGATCCATGAATCAAATTTGTTACAAACTTTTAACCTACATCAAGGGTTAGTTTCGTAAAACATAATATATATATATATATATATATATATGTATATATATATATATATGTATATGTATATATATATATATATATGTATATGTATATATATGTATATGTATATGTATATATATGTATATGTATATGTATATATATGTATATGTATATGTACAAGAGAAATATTATAGGGATGTAAAACACATATCAAGAAATGTGTAGATGTCTTAACGATTGCAAATGTAATGACTTTGACATTTGCAAATACTCCCCCTCGGTGTATGCTCCTTATTGTTTAGGGCACCAAGGAATCGTGCTAAAAAAATTTAGTAGACAAGTGCACATATATATAAATAATGACGATGATAGCTATATATATCAAGACACTAACGGGTAATAAGACATGCATGTCTTAGGTATAAGCACTCTAAACTATGACACTATAAAAGAACATTTTAAAACCTATACACATGCGATCATTGTTTTAATAAGAACAACCTAAACCCAAGATAAAAGGGACACGGCAATCTATAGGAACCAATGATAAGATTCGAACGACACATGCTTAAAGACTAAGACTCGACCAACATCCTTTGATATTATA
>BQNB010212943.1:0-10096 GCA_026074375.1 Tanacetum coccineum
CATTATATCTGGCCTACTCGAAGCAAGGTACATCAACGATCCAATCATGCTACGATAATCAATATGATCAAGTGGTTTTCCAACTAAATCAAGTTTGAGTTAGGAATCTAAAAGTGTAAGTCACTCCTGGCTATTTACCTTGTAATGTCATGTCTCGTTACTTATGGTATTATGTATGAAATATACCACGTCCATTCCATAGGTTATCTTGTACACCTTCCTTTCTCTACATAAGGAAGGTTAGTAGAAAGGGTGTGGGGTGGTGAAACATTGTGTAATGTGGTGAAACGTTACTCTCCTAATCTAATCATTCTTTCTTCTCTCTAATACCTATCTCTCTCACTAGTTTCACCTACTATCCTCTCTCTCTCCCTAAAACTCTAAAGTAGTCTTGTGTGTGAATTGATATAGTAATTGTATGAATACTACATAGCGGGAACCGTATCATAATCTTCCATTCCTAATTTTTCGTAATATCATTAATGTATTTGATTGATTTATGAAAATCCCATTTGAAAATTGATTGACTTGAAGTCCGGAGAAAGAATTCCATTTCTCCCATCATACTTATTTCAAAGCGTTTTACCATTAATTCTGAAAATTTCATGCAGTATTTTGAATTCATTGAGCCAAATATAATGTCATCAACATATATTTGAACCAGCATGATGTGTTTACCCTTATTTTTAATGAAAGAGTAGTATCGACTGAAACATTTTGGAAATCGCTATTGATCAAGAATTTTGAAAGAACGTCGTACCATGCACGAGGTGCTTGTTTAAAACTGTACAGAGCTTTATCGAGAGTATACACATGATTTGGATACTTTTTGCTGACAAAACCTGGAGGTTGACCAACAAACACTTCCTCTTTAAGAATTTCATTAAGAAATGTCATCTTCGCATCCATTTGAAATACCGTGAAATTCTTTGAAGCAACATATGCAAGAAATAAGTAAATAGCCTCAATTTGAGCAACTGGAGCAAACGTCTCATCATAATCAATCCCTTGTTCTTGACGATATCATTGAGCTACAAGCCTTGATTTGTTTCGGATAACCAAACTACTTTCATCTTTCTTATTCTTGAAGATCCATTTTGTATTAATGATAGTTTTGCCTTTGGGTTGAGGAACTAATCTCCAAACTTTCAATCTTGCAAATTAATTGAGTTCTTCTTGCATTGAACTGGCCCAATCAGCATCTTTCAAAGCTTAAGCTACGTTAGGAGGCTCAATACTACTTAGCAAACATGAAAACAAACATGAATTTGCTATTTAACCTCTTGTACTAACACTTGACTTTGGATCACCAATTATCTTATAAAGTGGATGATCCTTTGTCCACTTTTTATCATGAGGGTAAGGTTGATAAAAAGTATGAACATTGGACGGATCATGAAATGTCGTACTTACATCAAAGTATGCGTCTTCAAAACGTTCATTAAACGCATTGTGTGATGTAATTACTTCATTAACATTAGGAACAATTTCATTTAAAACTGATTGAGTATTTGAGGAAGGAACCGTAACTTCTTCTGAACTTTGTTGAACATCATCATTCAATGAAGATAAAGAAGATTCCTCTTGAAATGATTCAGAAATCTCATGAAAAACTTCCTCTTCGAACGGAAAAAAAATTTCGTTGGAAGTTTCAACATTCGTTGTTGGAGATTTTGTTATCTTTGAAGTATCAAAATACACATCGTAAATTATGAAAAAAAATCTTCCAAATCTTTCTTTGAAGTTGCTAAAACTTGTGAAACCGTTGAATTTGAAGACTTTTCCATTTTGTTTAAATTACATAAACCGGTTCTAAACTGAATTGTTTAGAAGGCATTTTAGAGATCTCATCAAAATTCACATTCACGCTCTCGTGTATCTTTCGAGTACGCTATGCAGCATATTCTTTTGAATATCCAACAAACACTCCAATATCCTATTTGGCCTTAAGCTTGCCAACATCATCATAATCATTGAGTAGATAGCATCTGAAACCGAACAAATGAAAGAACTTGATATTTGGTTTTCTCTTTTTTATGAGCTCATAAGGAGTTTTATCGAAGCGTTTGCGAATATATGAACAATTTTGTGTAAAGCAAGTTGTTGCGATGGCTTTACCCCAAAGAAATAATGGTAAGTTTGCAAATGTAAGCATTATTCTTGCAGCTTCGACTAAGGTACGATTCCTCCTTTCCATGACACCATTTTGTTGTGTCGTTCTTGCAGCAGAAAATTGTTGAGAAATTTTGACCTCTTAAAAGAAATTAGCAAGAGTTTTGTTCTTAGACTCAGCCATTATCAGTTCGAACACGTTGAACTTGAAGTTGAAGATTCACTTGGGTTTTCTTAATAAATGAAATGATCACTTTTAAAGCTTCATCTTTTGAACGAAGAAAGAATACCTATGTGTACCGTGAACAATCATCGACAACAACTAATACATATCGCTTTTCGTTAATACTTTTGACACGCATCGGTCCAAACAAATCCATATGAAGATGATAAAGTAGCTTATTCGAAGCAAAAGCCGTTTTGGACTTGTGATGTTTCCGATGAATCTTCCCTTGTTTACACGCCAAACATAAATGATCTTTTTCAAATTTCATCTTAGGAAGACCTCGAACAAGATTGTTTTTCACAAGGTTATTGATTGTGGAAAAATTCAGATGAGAAAGACGTTGATGCCACAACCAAGATTGAGAAGAAAAAGCCTTTGCTAGAAGACAAACAAACAAATTTGAAGTGATGTCGTTAAGAGCAACAATATATAAATTTAACGAACGATCATCGGTAAGCAAATCGACACCATCTTCAGATCGAACAAAACATGTAGACTTTCGAAAGGCGACTTCAAGACCCTTGTCACAAAATTGTCCAATGCTAAATAAGTTATGTCCTAAACCTTCGACATAGTAAACTTTCTTGATTGTCATAGATCCAACAACCACATCTCCATAGCCAGCAATCACTACAAAATCATCATTGCCAAAGCGAACCATTCCAAGAAACTTTTCCGTAAAAAATTTCAAAAGAGCACGATTACCCGTCATATGCTTTGAACATCCCGAATCGAGAATCCAAAGACAAATTAAGACAATCTGTAGTAAATAAAACACCAAAGACATTCAACAAACTTTGGGTACCCATTTGAGAATGGGTCCCTTTGAGTTAGGTGTCTCAGAAATTTTATCTATTTGACGCTTAACTTTGAGAATCCATTTAGCTACAAGTTCAGCTAACAGTTTGATAACGCTCAAATTAAGTATATTTTTAGTAGCGTTATCCGTACTTTTATATAAGTTATTTGGCTATTTATCTATGGTTTTGTTACTTTATTGTATCAAAGTGTGTTTGCAAGTTTAAGTGCAGGAAAGTGAAGAAAAGAACAAAGAAATCAAGTTTTTCACAAGTACGAAGAATTCTAAATCAAGGCTAGAGTTTGGAAGCATTTCAAGAGTACAAGAGCCAACCACTCGAGCTTCCAAGTCCTAAGGATGAGCCTAAATGAAGTATTATTGAAGTATAAAGACCACGACCAAGCACGATTCAAACAGAGAGCTTAAACGCGAAATCGAGCAAAAACCACCCGAGGACAAACCCCCAGCTGGTCGGCTGAGACCTCCAACCAGGCGGCTCCCCTGTGTCTGATGTACAATTTTTATCTTGAAGTTCCTTGAAGCTTAATGAACGATCAAAAAGGATCTAGACCCCTATTTCCTGGCATCTTATGGCCCTTTGGCCCCAAGGCAAGCATTGAATACCCCAAGGCCTTCCTAGTAGTATAAATAAGGTGCTTTGGCTAGTGTTTTCATCATCTAATTATCAACCATCTCTACTACTTTCTAGTATCAAACTCACTCTCTTAACAAAGCCATAAAAACCATCCTAGAATTCCAGAAAATTCCCAAAAGTTTGAAGAAGAAGGAAGCCATTTTAGAAGGTCAAGAACACCAAGTAGTCTTCAAGGCATCCAAGCGTTAATTCTTGTAATCTTTACATAATTTGTAAGAATCTTTTAATCATGTTTATGAATCCTTTAATTTCTGGAAATATGTCTTTGATTGCTATGAGTGGCTAGTATCTTTATACACTTGATTGAATGATGTTTGTGGAATGATGATTTGTTTATGATTGTGATAACATGTTTTCTTCAATTTCAAGCTATTTCTAAGATCCATCTATGCTTATGATTCATGTGACATTGTTTTATCAACTCGAATTGATTGTTAAACATATCATAGGACAAAAGGGATTTGTTAATCAATCAATTGTTGCCTTTTGTCTATGATTGGCTACCTTTTGTATTGACCATTTCTTAATCGGTTTGTTCTAACACGAAGCATAATTGTAGTTGTTAACATGTTTGTGAAACGAACCGTGAATCAAACTAGTTAAAACATGAAGTAGTCTTGAATTGATTGATTAAACCTAAAGCTTGTTTTTGTCACTTAAGGTCTTGACAAAGATTGAAAGTTTTGAAAACAATAGATTAGATCACCATCTAATTCATATAATCAACATGTTAAAATGTTTATCACAATTATACGAATCAGACTTCCCAAACTATTTTAATCAACTGTAGTTTTTAAATCATTTGAATCTTTATAATCTTCATCATTTGATTGTTAGAATTGTTAGCATCGAATTTTAAACCATCTAAACACACTAATCCTCGCGAACGATCCCGGCTTACCATACAATCTCTTGCTATCAACGGACGAGTACACTTACTCGTATGTGTTGCTAAGAAATTCGGTATCCATGTTATAAATTTAAAACTTATCCGTATCACACGCATCATAGTTGCATTTTAGGAAACCACCTAAGCAAAGTTCTAGGCAAAGAATTATTCAAACCCTTCTTAGAACGCACATTCAAAGAATCATAAGGCTTTTTCCTAAAAGGTATCTTGCTAACTCGAGAATTTCTTATACTCACATCATCAAATATAAACAAATCATTCATATCATAAGAAGCATGCAATCTAGAATTACAAAAAACATTCATAGCATCATTACACGCGTAAGCACATTTCGTGTCTACATGATGAGAATTATTACATGACAACAAGTCTTTGCATGAATATCTCTTAACATTTTTGTTCAAATTTAAACTACGTAAAGAAGACAAATCAGCACAAGAAGTATTAAACAACCCTTTCTTCTTCCAAATAACACCGCTATGCTCAGGTCTTCTAACACTACTAAAAGTGTCTAAATCTAAAAAATAAACAAGCTCCCTAATAGCACGCAATAAATCATTATTCACGTGTTTGTCATTTTGTTTTGATGATGTTCTCTTACGTCTTTTTTGTTTTTTTTATTTTCAACATTATTTGAAGCAAAATATGTTTTTGACACTGAAATTGGTGAAACACGTTGTGACACGTTTATTTTAAACATCCCTGGAGCAATCACTTTTGAATTCTTGAAATTGTCACAATCCTTTTCAACCATTTATTTTAAACATCCCTATGCATCCCTAAGTAGCCCATTTTGCCCAATATACATAGCCCAAAATCTGAATTTTTTAGGAAAATATAGAGTGGGCCCCTCCCAAAAACACATAACTATTGCTTCAGTTTTCACATAAAAAACGTAATATTTATCTATATAATATATAAGATTGAGTCCTCTAAATTTAATAGGGAGTCTTTATGACTTAAACCCATTAAAGCCCATAAACAACATGCATGTGTATTTGCCCTTGACTTCATTATTTTGGCAGTTTTAGGGATGTGAAGCATTCTCCGATTAGAATGAGTTAAAGACATTTAAAACCATTAACATCATCATGGTCCTTTACCACGCATCAAGTTCACAAATTTTAGAGTTTCCAGACTTTGTGTTGTAACTGAAGCATTAACTCAAGAGCGATATGAGGAAGGCTATAAATAACACATTCTTTTCTTTAGCTTGCCACTCCTCCTAATCAATATTAAACACCTACATCACTAAAAATAAGCACAACATGACATCCATATTGACTTATGACCAAATAAATGAATGTCATGTAGATGTTATTGGTTAAATCACAAATACAAACAGGACCATGCAACAAACTACAGCTTTGAGGACGCATGATTTGTGTCTCGCAAACCAAAGGTAACTTTGGCTATGTATGATTATAGGTATTAATTAACTATATTGTATGTAGATTTTAATCTACCCACCATCATAAGTAAGCCAAACATGATTTTTTAATACATAAACATGGGACTATCTATTCTGGTAACTTTATGGGGAATTTAAAGGGACAGCTAAAAAGGAAAACAACAGATTGTGGCATGTATGCTATAATTTCAACTTTGGTGACCGTTAAATATTATAGTGGTAAGCATCAAAAGTCTAGAAATCCTTGCACTAAAGGAATTTAAATTACTAATCATGTGATCAAGTTTTAGTTTATGCAAACAAATTTTAATACTTAACAAGTAAAACATTATTTATATTTATGAACCATAGTGATGTGGATCTCACCCGGGACAGATTACCTATTGAGCAAATCAAACCAAAGAATGGAACAATTTAACTTCTAAGATGGGGGCGTAGCAGATTAAATGAGGTACTTTCATGCTTTTACCCTCCTCTGTTATAGTACTATTGCTTTACCTAATATTGTTTATGAACTTCTCCATTTACTAGGCTGCAACATTCAAGTGTTAAGTGGAAATCAACAACATTTGAACTAATAATGGTCGATTGTATTTGACATGTGATAGCTACAAGTACATGAAGGGTCTTCTCCTAAACCTCAAAAAAGAGCCACCAATTATGTTCTTACAAAAGGTGAATGCAAGCAAGGGATTATGCAATGAAACTCGCGTAATCCTTACCCATATTAGAGACTTTGTTATTCGAGCAAAAATCATTAGCGGTCCAAATACTCGTGACACCACCCTAATACCATGAATCACACTCATGTTTACGCAATCAAAATGGCCCTTCATAATCAAAAAGAGGCAGTTCCCTATAAAGACATGCTACGCAATGACCATCACTTAAAGCCAAGGACATTCACTAAACTTTTCCAGCCTCTATTTTCCAAGGCATGTGTTAAGTCATGGATAACTTTATGTTTTACTTTCTAAAGTGACAGCCCCCCGTGGACTTATAATTCTCATGATCAAAGATAGTGACAAGGAGTTGAAGCATTGCACGAGAAACATCGTTTACAAATAAACTTTTAGCAACTGACACTAGCGTAAAAAGATTCAATTAACACTGATTTAAGAAAATATTATGTTTTGCTTTTTGATAATTTTACAATAATGAAGATGGTAATGAGATGCACAATACTTTGTTATAGACATGGATTTGGATCGAACAATTTTGATGTGAAACTGTTTGTATAAATTTTGATCCATACCAAATGTTCCTATTAAACAAAATGAGTTGTTGGATTAACAAAAGTTTTTATACATCATATTTCAAAAAGAAAATAAAAAAAAAAAAAAAAAAAAAAAAAAAAAACAAACCTTGAAAAAAATTGTGCACTCTTTATTCATTGTAGAGAAACACACACTATGCTTGGTTTTATATAAAATATCTAACCACGATAGGATATCATCAACCAAAAAACTAGATCACTCTTCAAAACAATTAAAACAAATTTGTATGCTTTGAATGGAATGCAAACCTGTGGTATCTTCACGGGTTTACGAATATGACATTGGGCAGCTATCATTCTCTTTTAGATGTCAAAAGAAAGAAAAGAAATATAAGTCATGAGCAGTATAAACATTTTGGTTTTCTATTGAATGAATCTTAATGTTATTATGAAATAACATATTTTGCGTTCGGAGATGAAACAAACTTACAGGTTTAAAACCTTTCCCTAGAATCAAAGTTATTCACATTATAATGATCAAACCGATGCATTTAAATGTTACATTCAATAGAAATCAATGTGTCGACTTAACCCGAACACGTTTACTCGAAATACAAGTATGATTCTTTCATGGTGTGAAACCCCTAAATAAAGACTACGAACAAGATTGACAATGCAAGATTTAAAACCAAATATAAGTCCTTTTCATAATTTTGTATGATTGTAATAAAAAATACAGAGTAACAAATACACCCAGTACAGGTTTGGAACAAGTTTACTTGAGAACTTGCACCTCTTAAACTACTTTCATAAATAGGCTTTATTAACCGTGGTTAACAAATCACTTATTTAAATCGTGAAAAATGCGCAAAACTTAAATTTTGAAAAACCCAACCCGTCATTAAATCAATGCATCCATAACCCAACACAAGTAGACCCTTAACCCTCCACCCAAAACTCACCCATTTTGCCACTTCAATTATAGAAGTTCTCTAAAATCAAGATTGATATTAACTTAAAAAGATAATTGGTAAAGATCAATTGGTGAAGATCCTAATACATACACTTCGTTTTATCTCAAGGTCCTTGACCTCATGTCATGCCTTTTTATTAATATTAGAGTAATCATAATACATACCATAATTCATTATAAATGATTCACAAAACTATTTGGGATCGCTAATTCTATGGCTTTGGATATCAGTGCCACCACACACTCTTTGACCCATTTACTTCCCTGATAAATATCTACACACACTGCAATAACAAGCTTAGTCAAAATATTAAAATTCACTAAAAAATATATGTAATAACGCAATTTGACTATAAAACTCACATACACATTAGCTTTATAACTAGATTCCCGCAAATGGTGCATCTCGCTTCCAAACCCAAATTAAATCCATCGTCTTAGATCTGAAATGGTTTAGTTCATAGATCTTTGATTCCCTTTTTATTTCTTAACAAATTGTGTAAATTTGGTTCCTTTGTTTGTGGGTTTCTAACCTTTGCAGAGAAAAAATTAAAGACCACAAATAAGATTCAACAAAAAAAGGAATTGTTTTCGTTGGAGAATAATATGATATTATAAGGTATACTTATCAAGTCAAAGTACGTTTTAAAAATGGTTAATTTTCTTTTTCTGAGTTGTCAAATATCATACAACCTTTAGTCGAGACTTTTAAAGCTTTAGCTATCATTTCTAACGGTAGTTGTTTGTGGTTAGATTAAGATAATTAAAGTGTTAGTCAAAAGTCATAAATTACTTTTTTTTGTCCTTGACACTAAAAATTAAGCGTAAACTACAATATTAATATGTGTTTTTACGAGAAAATGTTGGATTAAAAAAGTTAAGTACTGCTACTTATTTCGTTTCATCCTTATCTTTATGATCGAGTAACTAATAGGATTTATTAAGCCTTTTTTATATAAGTAGTCGTATTACAATCTTTGTGGTTGACTATCAATTATGAATATTAGATCGTCTTATTGTGCAACTGCATATGGTATGTAATTTATACGTTGCTTTCACATAAAGAACAATCATATTTTCCCCAAAAGACCATAGCCCGTGACTACGCATGCGTCGGCATGCCTCGTTGTCTTATAATCATTAGATTAAATTCACAAAACACAATTCTGATTTCATTTAATAAGCTATTGAATGCTTTTTATAATTTAATTTTCATTAATGATCACATTTACTACTTTGTATTTATATTATTTGAATGATTGAATGAGGCGAGAGTTTTTGTAGAACTTTTTAGGGATTGTATAACAAGTGCCCTGAGGCATTGGTTAAGTGCAATAATCCAACACAAAGTTTCCTTTTAAACTGAAAATTGTATTTAATACACACTAATTCATGTTTTGAATTACCATAATTAAATGTGATTTTGTATTTAATATACATAAACTTTCCTTATTTAATAACTTAATCCAATGCCCTGAGGGCATTGGTTAGACAAACCTAACTTTTTATGATCACATGATAACTATTAATTGCTTGTATACTTAATACTTGTTATTTTCTTAATAACTAATTGTATAAATTTCAATCGGGAGTTTGTATACAAGTAGAATTGTAGAACATTAATAAGCAGTTAAATAGTTGATCACTCCTAATTCTAAGTTATCAAATGAACAAACTTTATGAGATTTCAATGTTAAGATTATTAACTTGTGTTTTACTTTTGTTATAGAAAATTTATAATTTTAGGTTCACTCACGAGTCATGAGTAAGAAGAGAACAATTGATTTTTTTACA
>BQNB010212949.1:0-10096 GCA_026074375.1 Tanacetum coccineum
ACTCTATTTTTTGACTATGAAGGTTTAGGGTTTAGGGTTTAGGGTTTAGGGTATAGGGTTTAGGATTTACGGTTTAGGATTTAGGGTTTATAATAAAAAATTATTTTTATACAAGTTTTCCCGCTAAAAAAACTCTTTTTCTTAACTATGAAGGTTTTGGGTTTATGGTTTAGGTTTAGGGTTTATGGTTTAGGTTTAGGGTTTAGGGTTTAAGGTTTAGGGTTTACGGTTTATGGTTTTTGGTTTAGGGTTTAAGATTTAGGGTTTAGAGTTTAGGGTTTAGGGCTTAGGTTTTAGGGTTTAGTCTTTAGGGTTTAGGATTTAGGGTTTAGGGTTTAGGGTTTAAGGTTTAGGGTTTAAAGTTTAGGATTTAGTGTTTAGTGTTTAGGGTTTAGGGTTTACTATAAAAATTAAGTTTTACTCATGTTTTCCCGCCAAAACACTTTTTAAATATAAAGGTTTAGGGTTTAGGATTTACGGTTTAGGGTTTACAATAAAAAATAAATTTTACACAAGTTTTCCCGCTAAAAAAACTCCTTTTTTAACTATGAAGGTTTAGGGTTTATGGTTTAGGGTATATGGTTTAGGATTTAGGGTTTAGGGTTTAGGGTTTAGGGTTTAGGGTTTAGGATTTAGGATTTAGGGTTTAGGGTTTAGCGTATGGGGTTCAGGCCAAAAAACTCTTTTTTTACTATAAAGGTTTAAGGTTTAGGGATTAGGGTTTAGGGTTAAGGGTTTAGGGCTTAGGTTTTAGGGTTTAGGGTTTAGGGTTTTGGGTTTTGGGTTTAAGGTTAGGGTTTAGGTTTTAAGGTTTAGGGTTTAGGGTTTAGGGTTTAGGGTTTAGGGTTTAGGGTTTAGGGTTTAGGGTTTAGGGTTTAGGGTTTAGGATTTAGGATTTAGGGTTTAGGGTTAAGGATTTACTATAAAAATTAAATTTTACTCAATTTTTCCCGCCAAAAAAACACTTTTTTTTAACTATGAAGGTTTAGGGTTTAGGGTTTAAGGTTTAGGGTTTAGGGTTTAGGGTAAGGTTTAGGGTTTAGGGTTTAGGGTTTAGGGTTTAGGGTTTAGGGTTTAGGGTATGTATGGTTTGAAGGTTTCGTGTTTATGGTTTATGGGGTTTAGGCTTATGGTTTAGATTTATGGTTTATTGTTTAGGTTTAAGGTTAAGGGTTTAGGGTTTCTGGTCTAATGGTTAGGTATAAGGTTATAGGATTTATGGTTTCGGGTTTAGGGTTTACACATGTTTTCCCGCAAAAAAAAAACTCTTTTTTTAACTATGAAGGTTTAGGGTTTTTGGTTTAGGTTTAGGGTTTAGGGTTTAAGGTTTAGTGTTTACGGTTTAAGATTTAGGGTTTTAGGGTTTACTATAAAAATAAAATTTTATTCAAGTTTTCCCGCCAAAAAAAAATCTTTTTTACTGATGAAGGTTTAGGGTTTATGGTTTAGAGTTTAGGATTTAGTGTTTAGGGTTTAGGGTTTAGGGTTTAGAGTTTAGGGTTTAGGGTTTAGGATTTAGTGTTTTGGGTTTAGGGTTTATAATTTACGGTGTAGGGTTTACTATAAAAATTAAATGCTACTCAGTTTTCCTGCCAAAAAAAATCTTTTTTTAACTATTAAGGTTTAGGGTTTATGGTTTAGGGTTTAGGTTTTAGGTTTTAGGTTTTAGTGTTTAGGGTTTAGGGTTTAGGGTTTAGGGTATAGAATTTTGGATTTATGGATTAGGGTTTAGGGTTTAAGGTTTATGAATTAGTGTTTAAGGTTTAGGGTTTAGGGTTTACTATAAAAATTATATTTTGCTCATGTTTTCACGCCAAAAAAACTCTTTTTTTAACTATGACGGTTTAGGGTTTATGGTTTAGGTTTAGGGTTTAGGGTTTAAGGTTTAGGGTTTACGGTTTAAGGTTTAGGGTTTAGGGTTTAGGGTTTAGGTTTTAAGGTTTAGGGTTTAGGGTTTAGGGTTTAGGGTTTAGGGTTTAGGGTTTAGGGTTTAGGGTAGGTGTAGGGTTTAGGTTTTAGGGTTTAGGGTTTAAGGTTTAGGGTTTAGGGTTTAGGATTTACGGTTTAGGGTTTATGGTTTATGGTTTAGGGTTTAGGGTTTAGGGTTTAGGGTTTAGGGTTTAGGGTTTAGGGTTTAGGGTTTAGGGTTTAGGGTTTAGTGTTTAGTGTTAAGGGTTTCGAATTTACGGTTTAGGGTTTACTATAAAAATTAAATGTTACTCAGTTCTCCTACAAAAAAACTCTTTCTTTAACTATGAATGTTTTGGGTTTATGGTTTAGGGTTTAAGGTTTAGGATTTAGGTTTTAGGTTTTAGGGTTTAGGGTTTAGGGTTTAGGGTTTAGGGTTTAGGGTTTAAGGTTTATGGTTTAGGTTTAGGATTTAGGGTTTAAGGTTTTGGGTTTACGGTTTAAAGTTTAGGGTTTAGGGTTTAGGGTTTGGGGTTTAGGGTTTATTGTTTAGGATTTTCGGTTTTGGGTTTAGGGTTTTCAAAATAAGTTAAATTTTATTCAAGTTTTCCTGCCAAAAAAACTCTGTTTTTTAACTATGAAGGTTTAGGGTTTAGGGTTTAGGGTTTAGGGTTTAGGGTTTGGGGTTTAGGATTTACGGTTTAGGGTTTACAATAAAAATTTATTTTCACACAAGTTTTCCCGCCAAAAAACTCTTTTTCTTAACTATGAAGGTTTAGGGTTTATGGTTTAGGTTTAGGGTTTAGGGTTTAAGGTTTAGGGTTTACTGTTTATGATTTTGGGTTTAGGGTTTAAGATTTAAGGTTTAGGGTTTAGGGTTTAGGGTTTAGGGTTTAGGGTTTAGGGTTTAGGGTTTAGGGTTTAGGGTTTAAGGTTTAGGGTTTAGGGGTTAGGGTTTATGGTTTAGAATTTATTGTTTAGGGTTTAGGGTTTACTATAAAAACTCCTTTTTTTAACTATGAAGGTTTAGCGTTTATGGTTTAATTTTTTATGCTTTAGGGTTTTGGGTTTTAGGGTTTAGAATTGTAGAGTTTAGGGTTACTATAAAAAAAAATTTTAACAAAAATTTGTCCGCGCCAAAAAAACCCTTTTTTTTAACTATGAAAGTTGAGGTTTAGTTGGTTTAGTTTAGTGTTTAGGGTTTAAGGGATAAGGTTTTAGGGTTTAGGGTTTTGAGGTTTCGGGTTTAGGTTTTGGGTTTTGGGTTTTGGGGTTTGGGTTTTTGGGTTTAGGGTTTTAGGGTTTAGGGTTTAGGGTTTAGGGTTTAAAGAGGTTTTAGGTTTAGGGGATTTAAGGGTTAAGGGTTAGGGGTTTATTAGGGGTTATGGTTTGAGTTTCGTGTTTATGGTTTTATGGTTTAGGGCTCAGGTTTAGGATTTATGCTTTAGGGTTTATGGGTTTAGGGATTAGGGTTTATGGTTTAGGGTTTAGGGTTTAGGGTTTAGGGAGTTTAAAGGATTTATGGTTTAAGGTTTAGGGTTTACACATGTTTTCCCGCAAAAAAAACACTTTTTTTAACTATGAAGGTTTCGGGTTTATGGTTTAGGTTTAGGTTTAGGGTTTAAGGTTTAAGGTTTAGGGTTTACGGTTTAAGGTTAAGGGTTTAGGGTTTAACTTTTAAAAGGGTTTAGGGTTTAGGGTTTAGGGTTTATGGTTCGTAGGGTATAGGGTTTTATGGTTTAGGGTCAGGGTTTAGGGTTTAAGTGTTTAGCGTTTTTAGGGTATAGGTTTAGTTTAGGGTTTAAGTAGGTTTAGGTTTAAGGTTTAGGGTTTAGGGTTTAGGGTTTAGGGTTTAGGGTTTAGGATTAACGGTTTAGGTTTTATAGGGTTTACTATAAAAATTAAAATTTACGTTCAAGTTTTCCCCGCCAAAAATCTCTTTTTTAACTATGAAGGTGTAGGTTTATGGTTTAGGGTTTAAAGGATTTAGTGTATTAGGGTTTAAGGGTTTAGGGTTTTGGGTTTAGAGTTTAGGGTTTAGGGTTAAGGGTTTAGGTTTATGATTTAGTGGTTTTGGGTTTAGGGTTTATAATTAGGTGTAAGGGTTTACCTATAAAAATTAAATGCTACTCAGTTTTCCTGCCAAAAAAAATCTTTTTTTAACTATTAAGGTTTAGGGTTTATGGTTTAGGGTTTAGGGTTTAGGTTTTAGGTTTTAGTGTTTAGGGTTTAGGGTTTAGGGTTTAGGGTTTAGGGTTTAGGGTTTATGGTTTAGGGTTTAGGGTTTAAGGTTTAGGATTTAGTGTTTAAGGTTTAGGGTTTAGGGTTTACTATAAAAAATAAATTTTACTCAATTTTTCCCGCATAAAAAAACTCCTTTTTTTAACTATGAAGGTTTAGGGTTTAGGGTTTAGGGTTCGGGTTTAGGGTTTAGGATTAGGACTTAGGGTTTACTTTAAAAATTAAATTTTACTGAAGTTTTCCCGCAAAAAAAACTCTTTTTTTAACTATGAAGGTTTAGGGTTTATGGTTTAGGTTTAGGGTTTAGGGTTTAAGGTTTAGGGTTTACGGTTTAAGGTTTAGGGTTTAGGGTTTAAGGTTTAGGGTTTAGGGTTTAAGGTTTAGGATTTAGGGTTTAGGGTTTAGGGTTTAGGGTTTAGGGTTTAGGGTTTAGGGTTTAGGGTTTAGGGTTTAGGGTTTAGGGTTTAGGATTTAAGGTTTAGGGTTTAGGGTTTAGGGTTTAGGGTTTAGGGTTTAGGGTTTAGGTTTTACGGTTTAGGGTTTATGGTTTGGGGTTTAGGGTTTAAGGTTTAGGGTTTAGGGTTTAGAGTTTAGGGTTTAGGGTTTAGGGTTTAGGGTTTAGAATTTACGGTTTAGGGTTTACTATAAAAATTAAATGTTACTCAGTTCTCTTGCCAAAAAAACTCTTTTTTTAACTATAAAGGTTTTGGGTTTCTGGTTTAGGGTTTAGGGTTTAGGTTTTAGGTTTTAGGTTTTAGGTTTTAGGGTTTAGGGTTTAGGGTTTTGGGTTTAGGGTTCAGGATTTTAGATTTAAGGTTTATGGTTTAGGGGTTACTATAAAAAATAAATTTTACTCAATTTGTCCGGCCAAAAAACTCTTTTTTTAACTATGAAGGTTTAGGGTTTAGGATTTATGCTTTAGGGTTTAGGGTTTATGGGTTAGGGTTTAGGGTTTAGGGTTTAGGGTTTAGGGGTTTAGTTTTGGTGTTTAGAGGGATTATGTTTTTGGTTTAGGGATTTTAAGGTTTACTATAAAGGTAAAATTTATTCAAGATTCATGGCAAAAATCTCTTTTTTCAACTATAGAAGGTTTAGGTTTTAGTGTTTAGGGTTTAGGGTTTAGGGTTTAGGGTTTAGGGTTTAGGGTTTAGGGTTTAGGGTTTAGGGTTTAGGGTTTAGGGTTTAGGGTTTAGGGTTTAGGGTTTAGGGTTTAGGGTTTAGGGTTTAGGGTTTAGGGTTTAGGGTTTAGGGTTTAGGGTTTAGGGTTTAGGGTTTAGGATTTTAGGGTTTAGATTTAAGGGTTTAGGGTTTAGGGTTTAGGGTTTAGGGTTTAGGGTTTAGGGTTATGGTTTAGGGTTTAGGGTTTAGGGTTTAGGGTTTAGGTTTAGGGTTTAGGGTTTAGGGTTTAGTGTTTAGAGTTTAGGGTTTAGGGTTTAGGGTTTAGATTTTAGGGTTTAGGATTTAGTGTTTTAGGTTTTAGGGTTTAGAATTTACGGTTTAGGGTTTACTATAAAAATTAAATGTTACTCAGTTTTCTTGCCAAAAAAACTCTTTTTATAACTGTGAATGTTTAGGGTTTATGGTTTAGGGTTTAGGTTTTAGGTTTTAGGGTTTAGGGTTTAGGGTTTAGGGTTTAGGGTTTAGGGTTTAGGGTTTAGGATATGGGATTTAGGGTTTAGGGTTTAGGGTTTAGGGACTACTATAAAAATAAATTTTACTCAAGTTGTCCGGCCAAAAAACTCTTTTTGTAACTATGAAGTTTTAGGGTTTAGGGTTTAGGGTTTAAGGATAAGGGTTTAGGGTTTCGGGTTTAGGATTTTGGGTTTAGTATTTAGGGTTTACTATAAAAGTTAAAATTTATTCAAGTTTTCCCGGCAAAAAAACTATATTTTTTAACTATGAAGGTTTAGGGTTTAGGGTTTAGGGTTTAAGGTTTAAGGTTTAGGGTTTACAATAAAAATTAATTTTTACACAAGTTTTCCCGCCAAAAAAACTCTTTTTCTTAACTATGAAGGTTTAGGGATTATGGTTTAGGTTTAGGGTTTATGGTTTAGGTTTAGGGTTTAGGGTTTAAGGTTTAGGGTTTACGGTTAAAGGTTTAGGGTTTAAGGTTAGGTTTAAAGGTTTTGGGTTAGGTTTAAGGGCTTAGGGCTTAAGGGCTTAGGTTTTAGGGTTGGCTTTAGGGTTTAGGGTTAGGTGTTTATTGTTTAGGGTTTTAGGGTTTACGTGTAGTGGTTTAGGGTTTTGTTTTTAGGGTTTAGGGTTTAGGGTTTAGGGTTTAGGGTTTAGGTTTTAGGGTTTAGGGTTTATGGTTTAGGATTTAGTGTTTAGGGTTTAGGGTTTAGTGTTTAGGGTTTACTATAAAAATTATGAAGGTTTATGGTTTAGTGTTTAGGGTTTAGGGTTTAGGATTTCTGGTTTAGGGTTTTAGGTTTACTATAAAAATTAAATTTTACACATGTTTTCCTGCTAAAAAACTCTCTTTTTAACTATGAAGGCTTAGGGTTTATGGTTTTGGTTTAGGATTTAGGGTTTAAGGTTTTGGGTTTACGGTTTAAAGTTTAGGGTTTTTGGTTTAGGATTTGGGGTTTAGGGTTTATTGTTTAGGATTTTGGGTTTTGGGTTTAGGGTTTTCTAAAAAAGTTAAATTTTATTCAAGTTTTCCTGCCAAAAAAACTCTATTTTTTTACTATGAAGGTTTAGGGTTTAGGGTTTAAGATTTACGGTTTAGGGTTTAGGGTTTACAATAAAAAATTATTTTTACACAAGTTTTCACTCCAAAAAAAACTCTTTTACTTAACTATGAAAGTTTAGGGTTTATGGTTTAGGTTTAAGGTTTATGGTTTAGGTTTAGGGTTTAGGGTTTACTATAAAAATTATATTTTACTCATGTTTTCCCGCCAAAAAACTCTTTTTTTTAACTATGAAGGTTTAGGGTTTAGTGTTTAGGGTTTAGTGTTTAGGATTTATGGTTTAGGGTTTTGGTTTTACTATAAAAATTAAATTTTACACAAGTTTTCACGCCAAAAAAACTATTTTTCTTAACTATGAAGGTTTAGGGTTTATGGTTTAGGTTTAGGGTTTATGGTTTAGGTTTAGGGTTTAAGGTTTTGGGTTTAAGGTTTTGGGTTTAGGGTTTAAGATTTAGGGCTTAGGCTTTAGGGTTTAGGGTTTAGAGTTTAGTGTTTAGGGTTTAGGGTTTACTTTTTTTAACAAATGCGTGAACCAGATTGGTATGATAAGGTTTTAGGGTTTTGTTTTAGGTTTTGGTTGTAGGGGTTAGGGTAAAGGTTTAGTGTTTACGTTTAAAATTTTAGGTTTAGGGTTTAAGGTTTAGTATTTAGGGTTAAGGGTTTAGGTTTAGGTTTGGGTTTAGGTTTTATTGTTTATGGATTTTAGGTTTAGGGTTTAGGGTTTACTATAAAAGTTAAATTTTACTCAAGTTTTCCCGCCAAAAAACTCTTTATTTTAACTATGAAAGGTTTAATGGGTTTAGGGTTTATTGTTTATGATTTACGGTTTTATGTTTAGTTTTTTATAGGGTTAATGGGTTAGGGTTTAGGGTTTAAGGATTTAGAGTTTAGGTTTTGGATTTAAGTTTAGGGTTTACTAAAAATGTTTAGCTTTTTACTCAAGTTTTCCCGCAAAAAAAATCTTTTTTAACTATGAAGGTTTAGGGTTTATGGATTAGAGTTTAGGTTTTAGGGTTTAGGGTTTAGGGTTTAGGGTTTAGGGTTTAGGGTTTAGGTTTTACGGTTTAGTGTTTAATGTTTACTATAAAAATTAAAATTTTACACAAGTTTTCCCGCAAAAAAAACTCTTTTTTTTAACTATGAATGTTTAGGGTTTATGTGTTAGAGGTTTTAAGGTTTTAAGGTTTAGGGTATAGGGTTTACTATAGAAATTAAATTTTACACAAGTTTTCCCGCCAAAAAAATCTTTTTTTAACTATGAAGGTTTAGGGTTTATGGTTTAGGTTTAGGTTTTAGGGTTTAAGGTTTAGGATTTAAATGTTTAAGTATAGTAAGGGTTTAGGGAGCTAGGCCATTATGTGTTTTAGGATTAGGTTTAAGGTATTTTACTATAAAAATTAAATTAATACATCAGTTTTTTATCCCACCAAAAAAATTCTTTTTTTAACTATGAAGGTTTAGGGTTTATGGTTTAAGGTTTAGGGTTTACTGTTTAAGGTACGATTTTAGGGTTTAGGGTTTAGCGTTTTTAGGGTTAGGAAATTTATGGGTTTTAGGTTACTATAAAAATTAATTTTTTACTCAAGATTTTACTGCCAAAAAAACTCTATTTTTAACTATGATGGTTTAGGGTTATTTTTGGTTTAGTTTTGCTTTAGGCCTTTGAGGGTTAAGGTTAGGGGTTTACGGTTTAAATTTTAGGGTTTAGGGTTTAAGGTTTAGGGTTTAGGGTTAAGTGTTTAGGGTTTGGGGTTTAGGGTTTAGGGTTTAGGATTTTAGTTTTAGGATTTAGTGTTTACTATAAAAGTTAAATTTTACCACAATTTTTCCAGCCAAAAAACTCTTTAATTAACTATGAAGGTTAAGGGTTTTTAGGGTTTAGGGTTTACTGTATTAGATTTACGGTTTAGGGTTAAGTTTTTAGGGTTAATGTTTTTGGGGGGGGGGGGGGGGAGGGATTAGGGTTTAGGATTTAGTGTTTTAGGTATTTATGGTTTACGGTTTCTATAAAATTAAATTTGTATCTACATTTTTTCCCGCTAAAAAACTCTTTTTTTAACTATGAAGGTTTAGGGTTTATGGATTAGAGTTTAGGTTTTAGGGTTTAGGGTTTAGGTTTTACGGTTTAGTGTTTAGTGTTTACTATAAAAATTAAATTTTACACAAGTTTTCTCGCCAAAAAAAAATCTTATTAAACAAAGAAGTTTAGGGTTTTTGGTTTAGGTTTAGGGTTTAGGGTTTAAGGTTTAGGTTTAGGGTTTACTATAAAAATTAAATTTTACACAAGTTTTCCCGCCAAAAAAAACTTTTTTTAACTATGAAGGTTTAGGGTTTAGGGTTTTGGATTTAGGGATTAGGTTTAAGGTTTATGATTTAATGTTTAAGGTATAGGAAGGGTTTAAAGGATTAGCTTTAGGGTTTAGGTTTAGGGTTTAGCATTTAGGGTTTAGGATTTAGGGTTTAGGGTTTACTATAAAAATTAAATTTTACACAAGTTTTCCCACCAAAAAAATCTTTTTTTAACTATGAAGGTTTAGGGTTTATGGTTTAGGTTTAGGGTTTAGGGTTTACTGTTTAAGGTACGGTTTAGGGTTTAGGGTTTAGCGTTTAGGGTTTAGGATTTAAGGGTTTACTATAAAAATTTAATTTTACTCAAGGTTTACTGCCAAAAAACTCTTTTTTAACTAAGAAGGTTTTAAGGGTTGTTTGTTTTAGGTTTTGGTTTAGGTTAGGGTTAGGGTTTAGGGTTTAGGGTTTAGGTTTTAGGGTTTAGGGTTTAGGGTTTAGGGTTTAGGGTTTAGGGTTTAGGGTTTTGGGTTTTGGGTTTAGGATTTACGGTTTAGGGTTTAGGGTTTACTATAAAAATGAAATTTTACTCAAGTTTTCCCGGCAAAAAAACTCTTTTTTTAACTATGAAGGTTTAAGGTTTATGGTTTAGGTTTAGTGTTTAAGGGTTTAGGGTTTAGGGTTTGGGGTTTAGGGTTTATTGTTTAGGATTTTGGGTTTTGGGTTTAGGGTTTTCTAAAAAATTAAAATTTTATTTAAGTTTTCCTGCCAAAAAAACTCTGTTTTTTTACTATGAAGGTTTAGGGTTTAGGGTTTAGGGTATAGGGTTTAGGGTTTAGGATTTACGGTTTAGGATTTATAATAAAAAAATTATTTTTACACAAGTTTTCCCGCTAAAAAAACTCTTTTTCTTAACTATGAAGGTTTTGGGTTTATGGTTTAGGTTAAGGGTTTATGGTTTAGGTTTA
>BQNB010212954.1:0-10095 GCA_026074375.1 Tanacetum coccineum
TCACGCTCAAACATCACAAACATATCCCTATCCACAACAATGAGACGATCACGCTCACTATTAACAATCCACAACAATGCCTTGAGACGGTCACACTCAAGCACAACAATCCATATCATATTAACAAGTAGCAAATAACATACAATAGTCTCGTATAGCCTATGCCTCATTTAAAACACATTATCATAGTAACTAAAACATTTAAACTCATATAATCATTTTCACCCCAAGAAAACATAAGAAAAAGGGGCTATGAAACTCACCTGGTGCTAAAGCAATTCCCAAAATCCTCGCACAAAGCTAAACAACAAAATAACACGTGCTACACGCTACTAAGCCAAAAGCTTAACCACATGTAAAAATCATATGATGGATGTATAAAGTGTTTATTTACCCTAATGGGTCACCCCGACACCATGCCCAACATTTACCAATTCGTTTACACACTTTTTCAATGTTCAACAATTTACCCGAAAACGTAGAATTTTATTGTCACTTTACTATTTTCTAAACCACACCTACTGACCTTTATAAATTTTACCAAAAATCACCGGTTTAATATCATAAGTTTACTATATCCATGATTTTTTCACTAATTTATTTCCCCTCTTAAGTGTCCCAAATAAAATCAAACTTTTAACTAGTCAGTTTCGGATCTGAACGAACACTAAAAATTTTGGACCTAAAAATCATACTTAGACTCCAAATCAGAAGCTCTTCTTTGGGGTATTTTTAATAGATACATAGAAATAAACTCCTGTAGGTTGGCTAATCCTAATTCGAATTTTAAGTGAGGGTTTTACACCTCGTAATCTGACCTGAATTTACTGCTTTAACAACCTTTCTTGTAACCAACATTTGAATGACTTTCCGACCTTAAAAACTTTCAAGGCCGGATGTTATGGAAACTAGACTCACTGAGCTTCATCATAGGCATTGAAATCATATCAATTCATGCTTCTAACCTCTAGATATTCACGAAACAACACAGCCCTAAATTATGCTCAAACCTAAATCAAGTTCTAACGCGATCTAAACCCTAATGACTACACCAACTCACATCTAATTGATTACTAAGAACCATAATTAGATTATAAACTTTAATTTACAGAATACTATGAAACCTTAGATCTACCATAACTCTTGTTACATGAATGAAATCAATCATTAAACTAATTAAGAAAAACTAAACATACCTTAAAGCTTGTTTCCTTCACAAAATCAAAACCCTAAATTTGTTTCTCCTTCTTTTTCTCTTGGGATCGGCCGAACAAGCAATAGGGGGGTTTGGGATTTTATTTTTTTTATTTATAAGCCCCTAGAATAATCTTAGATAATTCCTAATTAGAGTCCTAGTTTAATTAGACTTTTATTTCCTTTTTTCCCTAAAATTCGTATTTACTATTCATGTATAAAAAAATTAATTAATTAATTAATTACCTTCAATACCTTAAGTTTTTATAAAAACCTAAGCTAATTTGCTAAATCATTTTGCTTATAAACTACTTTCTAAAAATAACTTTTCATTTCCTAAATCACTTTCTATATATGGAAAGTTTACTACCAACTTCTATATTTCAACCACATTATTCCTTTCCCATGTCACACACTTCCTATAAACGCTTAATCCTTAAAACCAAGTATTGACGTAGCAATGCATGCACACGTCTTTCATATCCATAATCACCACACGTGAACGAATGAAATACTTAACACCAAACTCAAACACACTCAAAATGAGATGCCCATTCACCTCAAAATGATATCAAGCACATAATTAACTCACTTAGCCCATACAAATTCACATAGCACAACACTTACACACATAAAAATGAACTCTTAGCCATTTATAAAGGTTTAAACTAACCTGCTCAAATCACGGTTGTGACATTGACGACGTCTCAAGAGCCTGGTCTTGAATCTTCATACCCGTTAGCTACCTTGTCCGTTTTCTTCCTAAATTGAGCCCAAATCATGTGTATTTCCATCAAATGTCTTCCAAAAGCTAAAAATGAAAAAAGAAACGATTAAGCACATATTTAAGACATTTTTACATGATTATTAGGGTAAAATGACCTCAAAAAAGTGTATAAAATTACACATCATCAAAAAGCCATGAGATAAGAATACTATTGGCCGACCATGCATAGAGATGCCAAAAACGAAATATAAAAATGTAAATCATGCCAGATCCATGCCCCGATGCTAAAACTGCCAAAGACATTAATGAATCAATCATGGCCTCATGTCCATTTTATCAATGGGGAATGGACATCCTGGGTCCGCTACCTCAAGCAGCCGAGAAGATCAAGTTTGTTATAGTGTCCATTAATTATTTCACCAAGTGCATCGAAGCCAAGCCGCTCGCACAGATCACTAGAAACGAGGTCAAGAAGTTTTTCTAGGATAACATTGTGTGTAGGTTCTGTTTAGCGAGGATCATAGTAACAAATAACGAAACTCAATTTGTTAATTATCTGTTCAAGAGCTGGGGTAAAAGGTTGAACATCTAACAGATGAATACCGCCGTGGCGCATCTCTAAGCTAATGGTCTCGTTGAGAGGGCCAATAAGAGTCTAATGGAGGGCATACAGAGAAGGTTAGGAAGGGATAGAGCCGGATGGGTCAACGAGCTACCAAACGTACTTTGGGCCCATCTAACATCATTGAAGCAAAGTAATGGAGAAACACCCTTTAACCTCACATACGGGAGTGCAGTTGTGATACCAACAGAGATAGGAATGCCTACTCACAGGATGATGATGATAAAGGAGGATGAAAACGAGGAAGATTTGCGTCAAAATATGGATCTGCTGCAGGAAAGACGAGAGGCGGTGATAATCCGAGAAGCGAAGTATAAATCTAAGATGGAACAATATTACATTTAGAAAGTGAGACCAACATCCTTCAAACCGGGAGAGTACGTCTTCCGAAAGAAGGAAGCCAGCAGGGTCAAAGATCAAGGTAAACTAGGACCAAAGTGGGAAGGACCCTACAGGGTGACGGAAGCATACCAGAGTGGTTCTTATAAACTGCAAACGATGGACGATGAAGAGGTTCCCTGGACTTGGCACGCTATCAACCTTCGAAAATGTTATTTATAGACATCAGTGTGTTTAGAATTTCAAACGATGTATGAAAATGTACTATGTAATCATGTTATCAATATTAATGAAGCCCCCTCTCGGACTTGGGAGAGGAGCGATTTTCCAAAATTCAAATGCAGACATAACAATATAATGGTTCCAGCTGTGATTAGCTACCTCTAGTCAATCGATGTAACCAATGTCTAGCCTATTTTAACCCAATAGTGCTACCCACTACAGATGAGTCCAAGTGCCAATGGTCAAGAGACGAAACTATAACCCAAATACGCAAGACGTCTAAGATGAGTTCAAGTGCCAATGACCAAGAGACGAAATTGTACCCCGAAGTCGAAAGCCACCCCGGAGGGACCCAAGTACCAATGGCCAAGGGACGAAAGTATAAACCGGAATCACTAGCTACTCAGGATTTTCTAGAGTACCGCACATACCCGAAAGGACAAAGACAAAGCAATAAACAAGGTATAAAATATTTGAATGGTTCAAACAAATCAACAACGGAAGCATATAGAAGCAACATTATATCATTACATATCCGGATGATCCACGAATTCACAAAAATAAGTAGTATTATTACATGTCCAAACGTCATATCATTGCATTACATAACCAAAAGAAGGAGCGGGTTTCTCTATGAACCTACAAAACATCCACAACTCCACCATCGACTATAGGCCCTTCGCCTTCGGGCCACATATTCTAAAGGTCAACCAATGGGAGTCGGAAGGCTTCTATAAGCTTTTCCACATACAGATAGATTTTAGAAAATAGGGCATCAAAAGATGACTGGAAGGTGGCATATCACTCGAGGTCATAGTCAGTAGCAGTCGCAAGGATTGCTTGAACTTATTCCTCCGTCCTATCAACCTTCACACCCTTCGACCACCCAACTGATATAGCCTGGTTAAAAGGTTCAGATAAGCTTTTCTTGTACTCCGTGCTTGAAAGGAGCCGCCTGATCACAGTGGGGAGAAGCTGCCTGACATATTTATGTTTTACAATCTCTGCTTGGCTCAAATACACCGTTAGGCGCTCCAAGTCTTTCTTTTCCTGATCAACGTTCTTCTCGGTCTCGGAAAGAGCGGCTACTTTGGCGGAAAGAACCTCTTCTAACTCCTTGATCCTTTCCTCTTGGCTCTTGGTCTTGTCAAGAAGATCATCATTCTCCTTTTCCACGGCCCCCAATTTCTCTGACAAAACAACTTTCCTTCCGGCACAATCCAAGTGCCTATATTGTAAAGCGTTATGGTCATCTGACAATGCCGCTTGAGTACGAAGCGTTGCCACTAGTTCATTTTGAGTGTCAGTTAACCGTTGTGACATATCCCTACAAGAGGAGTGGGTATGGTATAGGTCCCTATAGTCGTCGTTTAGTGCTTCATACCTTTACAAAAGGTCAGCTTGAGCCAAACTCCCACGACCAAGCTGAAACCATGCCCACTAGAGCGCTTGAGATGATTTTGTTGAGCACAAACGGTAGGAGTGGCAAGATTGGCCATCATGTTGCGACAAGACTCAACATCGTTCAAAATTAAGCCAGTAGTTAAACCCTAGGAAGGAACAAAGGGTTCTGGAGGAGACATGTGGGCCCGGAAGGATCCATCTGTAACAACAAAAGGAAAAGCAAAGGTTAAACCTCTAAACCCAGATATGGTTTTTAAAACATATAGTAAGGTCAGTTCGGTACCTTCGTCACCACTAGAGTTTCAGGTGGGAAAGATGTTACGGCCTGATCCTCCTGATAAGGAGCCGAAGACCCGACCTAAGTATCATCAAAAAACAGTTAAGTATAATTATACTAGTTTACGACAAAACACACACACACACTTTCATATTAGATAACGACAATAAAAAACCAAACACACAAACTCTCACACTCAACACTCACACACTTATACACACACACAAACACATATATATCTATATTATATCTATATATTCTATAAATATATAGATTTATATCTATATATATATATAATATATAGGATATTTAAGGATCAAACATTATGTTACCTCATAAACGTAACATTGGGTTTGGACTTTGGAATTTCCACCGGACAATGTGTGCAACACCCTTCCGCCTCAACAGAAACATTATCTACATGCTCTTCACAATGAACGAGAATGTTCAGGAATGTGGAGTAAAATGCCTATAGATATGTAAAGGGATGAAAGATGCAGAGTGAGGACGAATTGACCTCGTTATCATCAGGTTTTACGAGAAGTGTTGAAACCTCCTCTTCCTATTGTCTCTCCCTTAAGACTGTAGGGATTGGTTTTTAACCCCTTCCGGTTTTGCTATTATTTCATTAAATCGATGAAAACACTGGTAAGAGGAGAAGCAAAACAGTAAACAATTCCCCTTGTTCATTCTCGTGAGGCCGTTTGTTTCTCCTCGTGGACGGCCGCAAGTCTCATTATCATCATGTTTAGAAGTGTTGGCAACCTCCTCTTCTATATGCCCATCAGACTGAAGGGATTGGTTACCCCCTCCAGTTTTGGCATTTTCATTAATCGGCGCAATAGTGGTAAGAGGAGAAACCAAGTTAATAGTCTTAGACCCGCTGCGTCGAGATCCACCATCCTCAGAATTGGATAAATCCGAGGTGAGGGGAGTAGTTTTCCTCTTCTTGATGCGTCGAAAATGCCCTCCAGTTCTAGGGCGCTTGCCGGCGGCCTTAGTCTGAGCCTCTTATGTTTTCTTCTTTTCTTTTGTCGCTATTATTCGCTCATCACCATGTTCAACTACTTTTTGAAAACTTGACTTATCAGGGATGGGTGTCCCTGCCAGCAAGGGTGGCGTCGTATGTTGTTCAATAACTTCGTTCACCCTAAGAGCGGTGCCTCTCCCAATCCTCACACCACCAGCCCTAGGGAACTTTAAGAATTCAGGCATGTTGGCAACAACTACAAACAAAGAAACAAAAACACAAGAGAATCAAGCTAGACAATAATGAATAAGACAAACTCGGGGTGGTAAGCGTCCGAAAATTAGTAACGTTATTATTTCATTCGCCATCTTTAAAGGCTAGATGACACCCCACATGTTTCCATATAGTGGTAAGACCAATCACGTATAACATGCCTGCATGTACATGATGTAAGTCAATCACATGCTCGCATAATCGGCGCACGTCCTCGGCTCGAACACCGGAAAAGGGGAGATCCGCCACACTAGAGTCGTGGTGCCTCTAAGGCATCGCGTCCGGAATGGCACGCCAGTCAATAAAAAAGAAGCGATCTTTCCAATTCTTTAAACTCGAGCAAAACTCATTAAAATTTTTGGGTTGACCACCTTCATCGGAGCGACGCTCAAACGAAAACCAATGGCCTTGTTTGTTAAGCTTGTAGTTAGCACGAAATAGGCTGACGGTAGGATTAATTTCTAGACTGCAACAATATATTTCAAACATGGTGAAACGATTCAACCTTAACGGGACTAACTGAGAAATGTGCACTCGAAAGTGTTTGATGATGCCTAAAAGAAGGGTAGAAAAAGGAACCCTAACGCTTGACATATCTAAATATTGCTCATATATACCTATGTCATCCGCCAAAAGATTATTCATGGTCATGGTGGACGACGGTACACGAGGACGAATGCAAATGGAAAACCATACTGTTCAACCATATTGTTAACCTCGTCAACCGTCATTGTGGAAGTAAAAGTATGCATGTCAAACTTCGGAACAATGGTTCCCTCGATAGAATGAGATCCAGAAGACATGTGGTGTGAAGGCCGAAGGGAAGGTTACGAAAAGAAAGAGTAACGTAAAAGAGGACATAATGCACATGTTAAAGGAAGGATCCGAAGGAAGGGCCTAAAAGTTTTCAATTGAGAGATGAGAAGTAAAACTGTAAAAAAAACGGGCAGGGTATTTATAAGGGATAAAGGAGGCAACTGAAATGTCGTGTCATATTAGTCACTGACGTGGACCGATCTAGGCTGTAGAATGGGTGCACTTGACAACACGTGTCATCATCACAACTTCCCAAGTAACCACTGACCTTTTTTACAGCCCACTAATTACTTATTAGCCCATGGTGACCATCCTTGACCCACGATGGGAATGGCCCACTTTCCTTTCATATCTCTCTCGGAAAAGCCAAAATACAATAATAATAACAGATAGCACATGTTACATCAATCTTTTTTAAAATGACCAAGGATTGTCCGAATATAGTATCACATCGTTAGCCTATGGCTAACTATATGATACTGGGGTGACATGACGACGTATATACCCGGATGGGTTACCGAATGGTTGCCAGACGGTGACCGAGTAACAGACTGTAGGGCTCGCCAGAAGAACCAAAGCGGAGCACCTTCTTAACTAAGGATCAGGCAAGACTCACCAGACAATAACAAGGCTCGAAGGCCGCCGCCTATTCCTAATTTCACGGGATTATGTCCCCTGGATACTCACGCAGCTTGACACCTACCCTAGGGGTAGCTCGGCTCGCCATACCCTATGTGTCAGGAACAGAGCAAGAACAGTACCGGTACAGTGTATCAGTACAGTATTATGAGGAGTATAAATACCTCACATTTACATACACATGTAGTATTTACTGCACTTTCACCTATACTTATTTATTTAAGCCTTTCGGCATCATCATATACTTACTCTCACGCTAGAGCTTGGTCTTGGGGTTACACTCAGAACGAGGCTAACGCGTCTGTTCATCTATACAGAAATCCGAAAGATCTTGACAGCACCGACTACAAAGATTTACTTCAACATGCTTATTTAAAACTTATAGTTAAAAAGATTAAAAAAAATAATTTTAAGCCGCCAACAAAAGAAATAAACTGAAAACAAACACCCCAACATAAATGAGAAACACTTTAAGGAAGAGATCGTTGGTTTGTATCTTGTATGGGTACAATTACTTGGTAACGAGATAAAACAAAGAAAGAAAAAAAGAAAAAAGAGATCCATTGAGGAACATAAAAACTGATAGATACTCTCATCATCTTCAATTCCAAAAGCAAAAGCAGGTAAAAGAGAAAAAGAAAAGATGTTGTTTCAGGTAGGAGGTCAAGGAAGCCACCCGACGTTTTTCGAGATGTCTGCTGCTCAACAGCTCCCCTCCAGTCTCCGTGCTGCTCTCACTTATTCCATCGGTGTATATATTCATTTCTTTTTTCTTTTTTTTATATAAATATTGCCTTAATCATATCATCAGTTTTTATTAATTATTACCATTCAATTAGGTGTTGGCACTTAGAAGACCCTTCCTTCATAAAGTATTGGATTATGAAGATGAATTCTTTGCTGCTCTCACTCTCATTCTCGAAACTCATAGTTTACGCACCACCGGTATATCTACCCTAACTCTACTGCATTTCCCACTTGTTTTTTTAATCTCCTTTTAAAGTGTTAAATGGCAAAACGGATCAGGTTTTCCATGTTTAGGGGCCTCCCCCCAAGATGGTTACCTAGTAACCCTAGACCTCTTGTGAGGAACATCAAAGTTATCCTTTCAAAATGAACACACTTAAATTTACAATCAACCTGATTTTGTCATGAGCTGTAATTGTGTAAGTAAGGGTGGTGTGACAAACTTGGTAAAATTTATTGCAAGTAAATGCACATTTGGGTTGAACTAAAATAGACACGTGGACACTTATTTTGGGACGGGGGAGTAATAGGTGTTGGCCACATAGACATTTTGTCTATGTAGATGAACTTAGCTTCAACTAGGAGGAGAAAGTGTAAAAACTAAACTACTAAACAGCCTTTTTTTTTTGCCTACTTGATAGATGATCTATTCCAACTTACGCCCTGGCCTTTTTTACTCGGGTCACAACAGAATTTGTAATTCACTTCCACTGAGCTAATAGAAATGTGACAAGTATCCTAATTCCGATCCAATAGGATAGTGACAAGTGTCATATTAAACCTTTAAGGGAATGTTTGAGTAAAGCGACCCTGTCTCACTACGTAAGTATGAAAGAGATGGTTTTTTGTCATTAAAAGTCTTAAACTAAAGTAGCTATAAATAAGAAATTATAGAGGAAATTTTACTATTGTCAGATTGGTTATCTGAATTTGTCATAAAAACTCATGGTATAATGTTCATATGCTATTATAAATCATACATTTAACATTGTACAGTAGAAGCTACAGTGCTTCTACTGTACAATGGTAAATCATTTTGGGCCTGGGCTCCCACTTTGGGCCGGCCCAAATTTTTTTTTTTAATTTTTGGCACAAAATAGGGGGAAAAAATATTACAATAGTACCGATTCAACTTTAAAATAATCGACATAGTCACAAACGTACAACTTTAGATTGCATTAAACAGTGTCATTTTAAAAAAAATACCCATATAGCAAAAAAAAACAAAGGTTTAAACATGAGGCCCAACACATAAGCCCATATAAAAAAACAAACTATTAAACACGAGACAAAAAAAAATCGCAAAAAAAAAACTAAAAAAAAATAAAAATTACCGCCCCGCAACAACGCACGGGACATAAACTCATATAAGGAAAAAAAACAAATTATTAAACATGATACCGAAAAATAAACCCGCACTATTAAACATGAGACCGAAAAAATAAACCCGCACAAAATTAAAATAATAATAATAATAATAACAATGGCCCGCAACAACGCGCGAAAAATTAACGTCCCGCAGCAACGCGCGGGTAATCCTGCTTGTGATATTACATTTCAAGTACACTACGTTAACCCTGTTGCTATTGTGTTCTCTCAGATGCTTCTTTTGCCGAAACTTTATATGGCTTAAGAAGGAGGGCAGTTAATGTTCAGGTGAAAAATGATGATGTTACGGAAACAGGAAATAGAATTCAAAATTCTGGACTAAGGAAACGTCAAAAGCTTCTCTCAGTCGTCTTTCTAGTAAACCCACACTATTCATTTTGTTTTTCTATATTTTTTTATTGTACTTTGTTATTTGGAAAATGTTAAGGAGGACACTACATCAACCGGTAATGTTTGATGCAGGTTGTCTTACCATA